>PVLA01000359.1:0-181277 GCA_004027455.1 Hydrochoerus hydrochaeris
AGTGCACTATGGTCAGATATTATGCATGGTATGATTTCAATACCTTTGCATTTACTTAAGAATGTTTTATGGGATAATATATGGTCTCTTTTGGAGAATATCCCATGTGCAGCTGAGAAGAATGTGTATTCTGATGTAGTTGGGTGAAACACTCTGTAAACATCTACTAAGTCCAATTGCTCACAGGTATGATTCAGTTGTTATTTCTTTGCTGACTTTTTGTCTAGTTGATCTATCTTTTTTTGACAATGGGCTGTTAAGATCTCTTGTTATAATTGTGTTCTTGTATATTTGGTTTTTCATCTCCATTAGTATCTGTCTTATGTAGTTGGGTGCTCCTATGTTTGATGCACATATATTTATAATTGTCAGTTCTTCCTCCTGAATTTTACCACTAACAAGTATGCAGTGACCTTCTCTATCTCTTTTAATCATTTTAGGTTTGAAGTTCATGTTTTCTGCAAATAGAATAGCTACCCCTGCTTTTTTCTCTGTTCCTGTTGCATGGAATACTGTTTTCCATCCTTTGGGTTTTAATCTATGAGTTTCCTTTTGGGTCAGATGTGTTTGTGGTATACGGCATATTGTGGGGTCATGCTGCTTGATCCATTCTGTCAATCTATTTCTTTTTATAGGTGAAATGAGGCCATTTATATTTATGGTTATCACTGATATGTAATGGCTCGACTTTTCCATGTTATGTTCCAGTTGTTATTTTTCTGCTCTTCCTCTTATTAGTTGCTTATCTTACCTGATGATTTCTTTCTGTTGTTGTTTTGGGGATTGTGCCCATTTTTATCTCTGTCTAGTATGTCTTTCAGTACTCTTTCTAGGGTTTTTTTGGTGGACATGAATTTCTTCAGTTGTTCTTTGTCATGGAAGTATCTTGTTTCTCCATTAAATTTGAATGAAAGTTTTCTAGGTACATCAGTCTCGGTTGAAGGTTGTTTTCTTTCAGGGCTTGAAATACCTCACTCCAAGCTCTTCTTGACTTGAGGGTTTGTGCTGAAAAGTCTGCTGTGATTCTAATGGGCTTTCCTTGATAGGCGAATTGTGCCTTTTCTCTGACAGCTTTTAATATTCTGTTTTTCTGTTGTATGTCTGAGATCTCAATTATTATGTGTCTGGGTGTGGATTTATGTTGGTTGTGACTGTTTGGTGTTCTATATGCCTCACTTATCTGCATATCAGATTCTTTCTCCATGTTTGGGAAATTTTCTGCTATTATTTCTGTAAATGCTTTACATATTTCATTTGCCTGGACTCCTGTATCTTCGCTAATGCCCATTATTCTTATATTGTTGCTCTTGGCATCATCGTGAAGCTTCTGGGTTGTCATTTCATGCTGATTTGTTATTTTTAAAAGTTCTATCCTTTCCTGTTCACTAACAGTGATCCTGTCCTCAAGGTCTGAAATCCTATCCTCAGCTTCCTTTAGGCGGTTTTGCACGCTTTCAATAGAATTTTTTGTTTCTTGGATGTCTCTTTGAGTTTGTTTCATGAATTCTGCTTGTTTTCTCTATTGTTCATTCACAGTTTCAATCAGTTTCCCATGTTCATGTACTTTTTTCTCTAGTTCTTCTTTAGCTGCATTCAACAACTGCTTTACTAAAGTTGTTATTTCTATGTTTACATTGGAGACTATTTCTAATCTGATTTCCTCTTTAACCTGATGTAGTTGTTTTCTTTTTTTATTTCACTCACTACCTTGTCAGAGATTCCCGGTGTGTTACTTTGGGGTCCTCTATGTCAATGTCTCCTATACTTACTTGTGTTGAACTATATGTTTGAGACTGCATTTTCTTTTTCGTTTTGTCATTTTCACTCTGCTTGGTGTTTTCTATGTGTACGAGGGGATCACACACACTCTTTTCAGACACCACGGAGTCTTACAGTTAGTTGGAGGGGGTTTTACTACTGTCCCTATTTATCCCCTGTATACCTCTATTTTAGGGGTATACTCACCACACTGATACAGTGAATCTGCTGTAGTCCAATGTTCACCACCTGGGAATTTTCTCACACTAACTGGATACCACTGAGATCTTCTGATGTTCCAGGTGGGAGAGCGGCCCCATCTGTAGCAATCCACGGCAGTTTTCAGTCTTGGGCAGGCCTCCTTGACACTTCTGGTGGTAGGGCAGTCCCACAGGGGAGGTTCTCTGTAGCCTACCCCTATGGCAGGCTTGCCCTGAGTTCCAGGTGGCAAGGCGGTCCCTTGGTGGTGGTTGGAGGCAGCCCACCCCAGAGGCGAGCTTGCACTGCGTTCCCGGTGGCAGGGAGGGCCCTTTGTGGTCTTTTAAAGCATTTTCACATTATTCCCATCTATGTAATTTTATTTTAGTGTTTATTCTATTTACAACCTATAGTTATTATTAGTGCATGTAGCAGATATTGTGGACTTCCAATTTTATTAGCCTATGGATCTGTCATACAGATGTATGAGGAATATGTTTATATATGTCTGGGTGGACCCTGGAAGCATGGCTTTAGGCTCTATGTGTGGGACCTCAGCTCTTGCTGTTAGCACTCCTCCTTGCTCTGCTTCTCAGCTCCCATGAACTAAGCAGTTTAGGTCTGTCACTGTCTTCCAATATAATGTCTCTGCCTTAGAGTAGATAATCATGGTTTGAACCTGAGCAACTTAAACATCTCCTCCTTTATGTTGTGGACATTGGGTTTTGTGTCTCAACAACAAAAACTCTGACTAATACAGAAAGAAAGTACTTACTTGTATAATTGCTATTTTCCCATATCTTCTAGTCTTTGCCCCTCATTTTTTTTCCATTATTGCTTTGCTTTGTGTTTTGTAGATTTTTGTACTGACAAATTTTATGGATTTTTCTCAATTCCTTTTATAGATTTTCCATACACAGTTAATTTGTGATTATGAAAGGGATAAAATACAATATTCTAAATTAATTTTCCTGTTTGATAAGAATTAGTTAATTTTAATTTTTATTATAGAAATACTACTCCAGTGAATATTCTAATACATTTTTTGGCAAATACACATATATATTTATGTTCATATCCAAGAGCTGATCACATATAGGGTGAATGTTAAAATTTTTAAAAATTATTGCAATAAAATGCACATTGCAATTAATTTGACTCAAAGTATGTCCTATCCTTTCAAACACATTTATGCAATTTTTCTTGCCAGTTTAGTTTTTTTTATTATCAGTATGTCATTGTGATATACAATAATTACATTCATTTTAGGAAATTAGCACATATACCTCTTGTATCATAATCATTTTTACTACCTTGTCTATCTGCTCCATTCCCATTAGATCACCTTCCCATCTCCATAAAACTTACCTCCTTATTCCCCACCAATTTTCTTTTCATTTTCTCTTTAAAGTATTTATATTGAAGGTTTTTCTTTTAGGAACAACTATTAGATTTTTAACTTTGTGTTTATGACTTATTTCACACAGCATTATGTTCTCAAGATCCATCTATTTTCCTAAACAAAATTTATCTTTCTTTTTTTTTTAAATTAAACAATATACTTTTTTAATTTAAAGAGAAACAAATGCATGTAAAGGGTAGAGATAAAGAATTTCAAAAATAAGATGAACAATAAGAAATCACTACTTGATAAATTACATGTTGTCCTCTTAGAAATAGTTGCTCAAGTTACAAAAGTAAAGCATGCAGAGTAGATATTCAAATGGTGAGAGTGTAAATAGCTATGCTTGCATGAATCTCTACATGTATTTCTATCCTTTCTGTAAAACTTAGCAAGACAAAACAAAACAAATTCCTATAAAACATGAAAACAAAAAGTCTTATAAAACCACAGTAAAAGGTGATCTACAATGATTACTGTGTTGTTTCTTATTGTCTTCAATAAAATGTCTATATCAGCAGGCATAATTGAATATAGCAGTATAATTGAGTATAGCAGTAAATAACAATATTAGTAAAAATAAAACATTGTAGACAGTATAAAACTTCAAAAGCAGGTAATAATCAAATCAGAGTGGATATTCTAGTGAATTTTGTTATCATAAGTGCAGTTGCGTGTACTCTCAGATTTGATACTATCAATCATAACAGCTTTGAATAAAATCTATCAATACAAAAGAGTGATCCAACAGACCAGATTCAATTACCATCAGTCATGGTAAAACAGTGTAGGTTTTACAGAGCTTTAGATTAAGTTAATAGGAAATTAAGGATGATTGCCATACTATATCCTGTTATTTTTGCGATTACTGTCTGTGCCCTCAAACTTAGTACAGGTAGAATGACTGAAGCAGAATATAGTACATTTAAGCAGAGTAGTATGAGTAATGTGGGATTTAAATCTGGTGCACTATTTGCAATATAGTTTATCAAGTCCATCTATGTTAGTGATTCTAGCCATACTTCTCTGCCTCATTTCTGCTATGCTATTTTTCTGCCTTTGTTTGTCTACTTTTCTCTTTCATTCCACTGCCTGCCCCACTTATTGAGGCCTTTCTGCCACTGTTCCTAATATCCTGATATTTTTTTTCTCTCTCTCTAGAATGTCCTTCAGTATTCTCTGTAGGGTTTGATTGGTGGTCACAAACTCGCCCAGTTCCTCTTTGTCATGGAAGCATCTTGTTTCTCCATTAATTTCAAGTGACAGTTTTGCAGGACAGGATACATCAATCTGGGCTGGAGGTTATTTTCTTTCAGGGCTTGGAATAGTTCACTCCAAGCTTTTCTTGATCTGATGGTCTGTGTCCAGAAGTCAGCCATGATTCTGATGGGCTTACCTTTATAGGTAATCTGTTTCTTTTCTCTGATGTCTTTTAATATTCTGTTTTTATATTGAATTTCTGGCATCTTGATTATTAGATGTCTGGGTATAGTTCCGTTTTGGTTGTAGGTGCCTAGAGTTCTGTATGCCTCACATAACTGAATGTCATTTTCTTTTCTCATGCTTGGGAAGTTTTCCTTAATTATTTCCATGAATAGCCTTTGTAATTCACCGGTATGTATTCCTGCTTCTCCATTCACATTTCTTATTCTTAAATTATAGAGTCTCTTGTCATCTTCTAGCCTTTGTATTGTTACTATTTCCTTGTTATTTTTAAGAGATCATTCCTTTCATGATCACACATTGCAAACTTGTCTTCAAGTTTTGATAGTTTATTCTTAGTTTCTTTTAAGGAGTTTTGACAGCTTTCAATGGAGTTTTAAATTTCCTGCTAGTCTCTTTGAATTTACTTCATGTATTCTATGTTTTCTTTATATTCTTTATTGAATATTTCTCTCCTTTTTTGTGTTCCTCCCTTCTTCCATCTGTATCTTCCTGAGAGATGCTTCCTGAGAGCATTTCTTTTATTACTCTACTCATATCTTGCTGTACCTGATTTAATATTTCAGTTTTGAGCTCATCAACAAGGTCCCGAAGATATCTCTTAATGTCCATTGAAGCTGTGTATGATGTTGTGTGTTTGTGGCCCTCAGTCTCCCTTGTTTTTCCCTCTCCTGGATCAGGGCTCTCAGGGTTTTTGGCTAGAGGCCTCCTTCTGCCTCTCTCTCCTGTCATGGTCCTGGCTTCCTCCACACAAGTTAAAGTGCAGATCCCAGCCCCCTTCCCTGTTGACCATGTTTCCTTTGAAGCATGCTGGCAAGGGACCTCTGCCCTCTCCTGACTGTTCTTGTCACTGAGGTGTAAGCAGTGGCTGCGAATGCTTGCCCCTCCCCACTGTGTGAGCCAAACTTCAGGTGCCTTCACCAGGTTAGTGCAAGCTAGGCACAGGGAATTGACTTGGGATGGCTCATTGGGTCATGGCCAGGGGTGCAGCCCAGTCCAAGCAAATCCCACGAATCAGCTCTGGGGAAGGAGAAGTCAACAGAAGTCACTGTCACTCCCAGTCCTCCTGCCCGATTCCAACATGTCACCCATTGGGTCTTACCCTCCCTACCCTCCCCAGGGGGGGTCTCATTCCCAAAGCCAAAGAAATGACAGTGGATTAATGAAGGTCCCTTTGCTGGCTCCGCTCTCCATTGGGATCACCAGCCTCTGACTTCAGCACTGCTGTGGTTCCTGTGAGTGGTGGCAGGAACGAGTTTGGCCGGCTCTGCTGGCCGGTGTGGATTCAAGCTGGTGCAAATTCAGGCCTCTGCAAACTTGGCGGGTCACCACGAAAACACTGTGTCCCATAATTTTTAGCTGTTTCAGTTGTAGTCCTGGCATATTTGATGAGCTTTTTTACATTTTAATTTCTTCCTGTGTTAAGAGGATCCATCTCCCTCTGTCTGGGTCCCTCCAGGGTGTTTTATTCTGGCATATGCATTGTTTCTCCAGAGAGGCTCTGTATTTTGTTGCTCACTCTTTGGCTATCTTGACTTCTCTCCCAAAATTTATCTTTCTTTATGGCTGATTAGTGCTCTATTGTATATTTGTACCCCATTTTCTTTATCTATCTGTTTATGGACATACAGACTGCTTTTATAATTTAGCTATTGTGCGTTGTGCTGCTATAAATGTAGATATGCATATATACCGTATTAGGATGACTAACTCTTTTGGGATCATTCCAACAATATGTATAATTTCTTCCAATGGAATTTGTATTCTTAGCATTTTGAGGGATCACCATACTGATTTCCATAAGGGTTGTACTAGTTTACATTCCAACAAATAATGTAGAAGTATTCCTTTCCTCCAATAACCTTGTTGCTGAATTTTTGATGATATCTATTTTTACTGGAGAAAGATGCAATCTCAGTGTTGTTTTGATTTGCATTTTTCTAATGGCCAAAATTTTTGAACATTTTTAATATACTTATTGACCATTTGTGTTTCTATTTCTGAAATGTTCCTATTCATTTCAGTTGCTCATGCCTTGATTGGTTCTTTTTTGGGAATGTCCAACTTTTTTTACTTATTCATATATTCTAGATACTACGCCTCTATTTAAGGAGCATTGGGCAAAATACTTTTTCCATTCTGGTCAGTTGTCTCTGTAGTCTGTTATTTTTCTTTCTATGAAGAATTTTTTCAATTTGATGAAAATTTATCTTAAATTGACATCAACTTAACCTTAATTACATAAACATTTTACTTATTTATAGACTCTTGAATCCCAACTTATGTTATTAATGTCAAAAAACATTTATTTAGATATTAGTTGCCAATGACACAGACTTACAGTTATTTTTTTATTATTGTGTCTTTTAAATGCTCTAATAAATAGGAAGATGTGATACAAAACAAAAATCATTGTTTTTTTACATTTGCCCATATGTTTACAACCCTTTATGTTATTATATATCAAATTAGCAACTGCAGCACATTTCTTTCAACTCAAGGGATTCCATTTAGCATTTCTTATAGGGCAGGTCTGATGGTATGTTTAATTTGGGGGAGTGTTTCTAGATTTTTCCCTTATTTTTTAATGATTTTTTTTTTACAAACAGATCACTCAATTGATAGTTTATTTCTGTCAGTGCTTTAAATATATTACCCCAGATGTCTTGAGAAATCCATTCATATTCTTACTGAGAATCATTTTTATATGAAAAAGAAGTTGAACTGATGGTATTCTATTGTGTCAAATATGTGCTTTATCAATGTTTTCCCCCACTAATACTTAAACAAAAATGAAAAATATTAACCAACTTTGAATAATGCTCTAATTTGATGAGTAACAAAATAATTATGAAAGTGAGACAGTCAGAGTTGTGGGTGATTTCAGCAGTAAAGAATTTCATGAATTATGTTAGAGTATAATTCATGTCATATACCCAATAAATAACTGACCATGGAAAAATCAGTGACTTAATTAAATTAAAAGTTTTTCTTAATATATGTGTTCAATACATAATAATTACATTCACTGGGGGAATTGGTATGTATACATGTTGCATATCTGTGTATATTCATATCACATGTTAATCATTTTTACTTCGTCTGCTTCCCCAGATTTCCCACTTCTCTCTTGCCTTCCTTCTCCAGAATGTCTGTCTCCCAGCTTCTTAACATCACTCTTTATTTTGCTCTTTAATTTATTTATACTTTGGGACTCACATTGATAAAACAATGCAATATTTTACTTTCCATGTCTAATTTATTCACTTATAATTATTATCTTTTAATGCATACATTTTCCTATAAAATGTATCATATTTTTCCTTCCTCTGTTGGTGTACATGTAGGCAACACCCATGAATTAGTTATTGTGAATTGTGCTGCTATATATATATCATTTATATTGTATCATTGTAATAAATATTGTATCATCTTGATATGATTACTACCTTTTGGGGGAATATATTCCAAAGAGGTATAGCTAGATCAAATGGAATTTCTTTTCCTTTTTGAAAGAATCTCCCTACTGGTATTCATAATTAAACTAGTTATACTAGTTTGCTTTGTTACCAATAATGTAGAAGGTTTGATTTTTCCCTCATAAACTTGTTAGTATTTCTTATTTTCTAAATTCTTTTTTATTTTAAAAAGAAACACAGAAATATCAAAAAGCAAACAACAAAACAAAACAAAAATAAGTTTAAAGGATTTAACAATAAATATGAAGGATTAAACAATAAGTTTAAAGGATTTCAAAATAAGATAATAGGAATGTAATGATGGTTGTTATATTTCATATTGTTTTCCTCAAAATAGTTGCTGACTTTACCAGATACAGGCATTCAAACTTGATCAAACAATATGAGTGGGAACTGCCTTTTCATGAATGGAATTAGTGGCATGATTATCTTTGCTAATATATATATATTAGAAATATATATATTTCTTTTATCTTCCTTCTTTACTTCTTTCTCCTATTCCATTTTTTCTTTCCCTTTCAGTATATCTATGGCATTTTTTACAACGGTGTACTACTCAGCTATAAAGAAGGAGAAACATGAGGCTTTTATAAGTAAATGGATGCAAATAGAGACCATACTCATAAGTGAAATAAACCAGACTCACATGTATAAACACCTATTGTCTCCCTAGTGTAGGAAACTGAATGTTATTTTCTAAATTCTTGATGACAGATATGTTTTCTTGCCTAAGATGTGGTATATTTTGGATAGAATTCCATGCACTGCTGAGAAAAAGAAAGTGTACTATGTTGTTGGAGGAAAGATTGTAGATATCTGTCAGTTCCAGTTTTTCAATGGTGTGATTCAAGTCTCTGATATTTCCTTGTTGATTTATTGTTTGTTTGACCTACTTTGGTGTGGAGTATTTTTCCCCCACTGTGATTGCATTCATGGTTATCTGATTTTTTATGTCCAGTACCAGGTGTGTGTGTGTGTGTGTGTGTGTGTGTGTGAAATTTGTGAAGTAGAATTTGGTTCACATATAATTACAATTATTATGTCTTCCTATTGAATTGTTTTCTTTACCAACATGTAATGGCCTTCTTTGTTTTTGTTGTTTAGTTTGGCTTGAAGTCCACTTTGAAAATAGGTCAGCTACTCCTGCTTGTGTTTGGGAGCATCATTTCCCATCCTTGCATTTTTAGTCTATCTGTTTCCTTATGGACCAGGTGTATTTCTTGCAGGCAACAGATTTGGTACTTTATTGTGAAGTGTCAGTCTGTCTTTTGTTTGTGGAGTTAAGGCCAATTACATTGTGAATTATTACTGAAAGGTATTTACTCCACCTTTATTTGCATTTTATGTTCCACTGCTTAGGTATTTACTCCACCTCTAATTGCATTTTATGTTCACTGCTTATTCCTTTGTTTTTTTCTTTTTTTTTCTTAAATAATCACCCAGCTATTTGCATTCTTTCCTTTGGGCTCTTTGATGTTGTTGGACTTGCTTCTGTTTAGAATTCCTTGGAGTAATTTCCTCCTTTGGTGGTTGTGAATTTTTTTAAGGTGGTATTTCTGGTAGAAAGTCTTCATTTTATATCAGTTTTGAAAGATAGTTTTGCAGGATATATTTATATGAATTGAAAGTTGTTTTCTTTTAGGGCTTGAAAAACTTTGCTCCATAGTTTCCTGACCTTTAAAGTTTATAGTGAGAAATTTTTTGTCATTCTGATGGGCTTGCCTAAATGTGTTACTTCGTGTTTTTCTTAACAGCTTTTTGTATTCTTTGGGTTGTATATATTTTGAAGTTTAGTCTTGTGAATATTATAATGGTACAAATCTTGAGAAGTTAATATGCTGTCTTAAATTTGAATTCTATATTGTTACTTAATATTTTGCATTTAGTAATGGTAAATTAACCTAAGTACTGAATATTATTGGCTTTCTGAGTAATTAAGCAAGATAATTTCACACATTACTTATTACAATTTTCATTTCTCCTTGTTCCTTGTCTAATTAACAACATGAATTAGCAACATAAATCCAGTGTGAATATTTTATTTATTTATTTATTTTGGGGGATTTGTTTGTTTGCTTTTTGGTTTTGGTACAGGGGATCAAACTCTTGACCTTGGGCTTGCCACACTCACTGAATATTAATACATGTGTTTATTACTGTTACCTCAAATTTTGTATAAGAAATATGAAATAAAAAAAGAAATATGAAATCTATGATGTTAAATAAAAAAGACCCAGACATTTCTTGGTTTCCTGGCATTCATTTTACTCTGTAAGAAAGCAACATTTGACTATTTGGTTGATTCTGGTAAAGATAAATGGGTCCATTAAAGCAAGTTACAATATTTGTTGTTATAAATGGACATATCTGAGATAATGGATATGATTTTTTTGTTTATTGAAACAACTGTTGGTTTTATTAATATTATGAATTCAATATAACAAATTTTGTTTATCTTATGTTGTTAATGTTAATTACATTTTGAAAACAAAACTGAAACTTCATATTGTTAAATATTATACATGCAATAAGTTAGAATAACCAAACACTATCAACCCTTAACTGGAAATTATTTGAATAATATACAAAAATGAAAACAAAATGTGTTTTTTTCTCTTCAAAGCCTAAAATATTTTGTAAACAGAAAACAGTTACTCTTTTATCATGAAATATTGTGTATCATCTCTCCATTTGTGGAATACAGTGAAATCATCATGTGAAGTTCATTAGTTAACTATTTCGTGAAAAGTTAAGTTTCTAATATTTATTTTTTGTTGCTGTGTTTTCAAATTATGGTCTGTGAATATTTCAAACTTCATTCATTTTTTGTCAAAAAGAATATGCTTACATTTTTATAAAATGATTATTTAATTGTGTGTGATATACTATTATAAATCATGATTTTTCATTTTATTTAATGGACAATTTTCTGTACATATATACTATTCTTTCCTCTTGAGGATTTTATCATAGTAACATTTTTTTATTTAGAGGAAAAAGCAAAGCAGAAAAAAGGTAGAAATAATACAGAATTTCAAAAAAATAACACTAAGAAATCACTAGTTGATAAATTACATATTCTCATCTTAGAAATAGTTGTTAAAATTACAAAATCAAAGCATAAAAAGTGGACAATCAAACAGTGACAGTGCAAAACATTCTGTTAGATGATCCAATAAAAACTTAGTAGTATGGTTATCTATCTTGCACACTTGAACATTCCATACAGTTATATTCTTTAGCGCACTTTCCTTCCCTTTCTTTTTTATAATATCCATGATACATTTTGGATTTTATTACTCCTTAAGTTTTTATTATTTTTATACTAGAGAGACAATGATATTTACAAATATGACTCTTACTTTTTTCACTTATGAAGATAGTCTCAAGTTTCACAGTAACTTTGTCATGTAATTTTAAGTCAGGAATTTTGATGCTTTTTGCCTTTCCTTTGTTGCCTAGTGTTAATTTTGCTATTATAGGTCTCTTCTGGCTTCAAATGAATTTTAGAAATGCTTTTTCTACTTCTATGAGGTATGCTAATTGTATTTTTTTGGGATTCCATAAAATCTAGATAACAATTTTGGGAGAATGGCCATTTTCAATATATTGATTTTTCCTATCCCTGAGTAACAGATATCTTTTTATTTTCTGATTACCTCTTTGATCACTGTTTTCAGAGTAATGTAATTTCCAATGTATTGGTGTTTTATTTCCTTTGTTAGATTTTTTTCTAAATATTTCATTTTTTAAATGCTATGGTGAAATGTTTGTTTACACTAATTTATTTCTTCTTGAGTTTTTTGTTTGTATAAAGGAATGATTTTTTTAAGTGTTGATTTTTATCCAGGGACTGTTCTAAATTTGGTTTTTAAATGTATGAGTCTATTGCTGTAGTTTTTGAGATCTTCTATGTAGAGTATCATGTTATCTGCAAATAAAATTTAACTTCTTCCTTTCCTATTCTTACAATTTTTATTATTTTTCTTATCAATTTACCTTGGTTAATGTTCCTGGAACTAGATTAGATAGGAGTTGTGATAATGGAATATTTCTCTTGTTCCTGATTTTAGAGTAAACTCTTTCAACTTTTGACCACTAAGTATGTTAGGTGTTGGTTTGTCTTAAATGTTTTTTATCAGACCGAGGTGAACACCATCTATTCCAATTTTCTGTAGAGATTTTACCATAAATGGGTGTTAGACTTTGTCAAATGATTTTTCTGAATCTATTGAGATGATCACACATGTTATGTTTTTGACTTTGTTGATATGAAACTTTATGTTTATTGATTTGCATATGTTGAACCTTCACCAGATCCCTAGGATACAACTTACTTGGTCATGGTGAAAAATCTTCTTGATGATTTTCTGCATTCTTTTGCCAGTATCTTATTGAGTATTTTTGCATCTATCTACATTAGGAAGATTGTCATATAATCTCATTTTGGAATCAAGGTAACACACGCTTCCAGGAATGATACTGGATGTATTAATTACCTTTCAATTTCAATAAAGATCTTCAACATATGTTGCATTAGATCATCCCTAAATTTCTTGTAGATTTCCACATTGAATATATCAGGATTTATGCTTTTGTTTGTTGGTAAGTTTTCAGTGCTATTTTCAATTTCATTGAAAAACATTGGGTAATTTAGAATACTTTATCTTCTAGATTTCAGTTTTGGATATTCATAAGTGTCTAAGAATCTTTTCATTTTTTCTGTTTTCCATCTTATTAGAGTATAAGTTCTCAAAGGAGGTACTGATTGTCTTCTAGATTTCCTCCAGTTCCATTTTGATTATTCGTTTTACATTGCTAATTATTTAATTTAAGTGTTTTCCCCTTTTTTTACGATTCAATAATATTTTGCTAATTATATTTAATGTTTCAAAGAACAAACTTTCCAATTCAGGGATTCTTTGTATTGTTTTTATAGTCTCAATTGCATTACCATCCTTTATAGGTAATTTATGTGTTTTGTCTAACTGCTCTTAATATTCTGTTCTTGTGCTGAATTTCTAGACTCTTGATAATTATTTCCAATGGTGTAGGGGTTTTTTTTGTACTGGTTATTTGGAGTTCTATATGTTTCATTTAATTGTATGTCAAATTTTTTATCCATATTTTGAAAGTTTTCTGCCATTACTTCTGTGAAGAGGTTTTTTAAAATGTCATTTGCACTATGTTCAGCTTTCTCCTTGATTCAGTTCAAACTTATGTTGTTTTTCTTAGCTTCATTTTGCAGACATTGCATTGATTTTTCATGCTGCCTTTCCATTTTTAAGATATCTTTGTTTTCATGGTCACTAGTTACAATGCTGTCTTCTAGATCTGATAGTACATCCTCACCTTCGATCAATCTGTTGTGTATATTTTCAATAGAGTTTTTAATCTTGGATTTCTGTTTGGATCTGTTTCATGAATTCTTTTTCTTTCCTATGTTGCACGTTCATAGTTTTGGTCATTTCCCTGAGCTCTTCTATTGTTCTTATTGATGTTTGCTCTAGTGTTTTTTATTTGATCATCATTCCTTTTTTACACAAAAGATTATTATTCTATAGCAGGTTCCACTTTTTTTTTAACTTCACTGCTATCATTTCAGAAAGTTCTTGTAGGTCTTCTAATTTCCTCTATCTCATTGTGCTCTGGAGTTGTCTTGTGTGGGCTGACAGTCTGGTGTTGCATTTTGCTTCTGGGTCTTGTCATTTCTTGGACTTTGTGTCTATCCCAAGAACCTCCCTTTCCAATTTGTTAACTATAAATATTTTGTCTATTTGGTTCAACACCCAGTACTTTGGTTGTGACATATTTTGATGCTTATGATCCCAAAGAATCACAGTGTTGTCATACAAGGCAGGAAAACTGATTATAACAGGTATGACATCCTGTGTAAAATAGTACCATTAGCAGAACAATAGTATCAAGCACAGACTAGCTACTGACAATATATGTAACTATTGACTTGATACCTTTAACAACAGGAGCAAATTCTACAGTTATATAACAGATTGCAACATATACCAGGAATTTATATGCAGTGATATTTTTCCCTTAGCATAAATTTTACCCTGCTACATGGGGGGATTTAAGAGGGACAGGGGACAAGATAGAATGATGCATATCAAATATAGTGGAAGAAAGGCTGGAGGCACAGAATGTTCACCCAAATTTTGGAAAATTGGAGAACACAGGAGAGAAAGAATGAAAGAGAAAGCAAAAGAGTATCGATGTGTAACAGAAAGAGAAAAGACAATGCTCACCTACATGAAAATGTCCTAAAATCAGCACAGATAGTTGAGGAAAGGGAGGAACAAGACAAATAGAAGAAAACAAAAGAATCTAAATAGTGAAAAAAGAACAACAAAAAAAATGTGCAAACAAAAAAATCGGCAGACAGAAAAAGGAAAATGAAACCAAAAAAAAAATGTGGTAAAATTCCTCTGGTGTTCACAGTTTTGTGGGAGTGTCTGAGTTGGATCCCAGAAATATGCTATGTTCTCCAGCCAAGCTTGTAGTAGGATTTGTGCTGGGTATGGGCCTGGTCTGGACCTCTGAATTTGGAGACCTGGACTAGTCTTCTATTGCTAGAGTTCTCCTTGACCCTTTGACATAGAATGGCAGCCCTGTCCATCCACTTTTTTTGTGCATATGTGTACAAGACTACGATGCTGGTTCACCTAACTTAGCAACTGCTGGTTAGTGTTCTCACTGATGCTTTGCACTTTTCTGTACTTGTACTTCCTGCCAGCATGCACCTATCATGGGCCTCTTCTCACTTGTCTTGCCTGCTGGCATGGACATGCACTGAGCCTATTATCACTCAAGTCACTAATTTTAAAAACCATGGTGCTATAGATTATTTCCTTATTTGTAGTTTCACAAAGTGGAACTGTGTTGAAAATGTGTCACCTCAATTCTTGGAGATTGAAACTAGTTTCTCTTCAAAGACTTGACATGGACTGGCTTAGTTTTTCTTCACTTACCTAACGAGGCCTCTGACCCCAAGTGGAGAAGTCCTAGCCATTACTGAAATTTTTCTGAGTATAAAATTTTCAGTCTCAGTAATCTTGGTAATGATTGAGAACATCATGGTTTGTTAATTGTTATTGTAAATGGGAAATTTAAGTATGAAATATCTTTATTTTTCTCCTAAAATCTATGTTTTAATTGTCTAAAGAAACACATATTGTTTTGTTTGGCTTTTTTTGTAATGTTTTGAGACAAGTTCTTGCTATGTAATCCAGGCTGGCCTCAAACTCCCTATGTCGCCCATGGTGGACTCCTGAGTTCCAGGATTATAGGATTTTGCCACCATGCTTGACTTAGAACAGTGTTAATAGGATATATAGGTAGGTAGGTATGTGCGTGTATATTTGTGTATGTGTATTTGTGTGTGGTATTGACCTAAAATATCCACATAGAACAAGATGTGACAAAAAATTTGAAATAAACTTCCAAACTCCAAAAATTTTGGGGACTTTTTGATGCTTTACATGGATTAAATAAATATTTACAAAGACCATGTGTAGGCCCTAAAAGATAGGACTACAATAGTACACAAAGCAGACAAAAAGCTTCCTTGAAGGTTACATTTTATTGAAAAAAATATGTTCAAATTCCTAGACTAATATTTAGGGATTGTTTATTTTTCAGGAATATGTAATTAGTCAGTATTTTGGAAAAAAATTTTGTATTAGAGAGAATGATTTTGACACAAATAGAGCTCTAATATAAAATCTTTCCTAATATTATATGGAGAATTAAAAATTGTTTCACTTAAAATGAAAGAGTATCTAAAATAAATTGAAGGACAAAGAGAATACAAACATCAATAAATGATGATATCACCAATTATAAATTGTTATGGGAATACACTAAATCTTTTATCATAATGTCAATTGGTCAGAAGAAAACTAAACTTGACTATACCAAATATGTTCAAAATAAGTCTTTACTAAATTCTTGCACTCATTTCTGATTAATAAGGCAAAACATACAATTTTTTAAAATCTAGGCATGAAAGAGTAGGTCCTTAATATTGAACAGATAAGAATCATAACTAGTGTCATTCTAACAGTGATACACTGCAGATATTATTTATTTATTCAACTATTTTTTATTTATTGTCTTTTTGAGACAGGGTCTCGCTATGCAGTTTTGGCTGACCTTGAGCTCACTTTGTAGCCCAGTCTGGTCTTGAACTCACATTGATCCTCCTTCCTCAGCCTCCTGAGTGCTGGGATTACAGGCGTGAGCCACCATGCCCGGTTTGCAGATATAATTTAAAACAGTAGCAACATGAGCATATTCCATCCACACTATTATTTAATACTAGTATAAAATTTCTAGCGATTGCCATAAGACATAGTCACATAAGAAGTCTAAAAGATTCTATATAAACATCTTACAATTAACGAGTGCTTAGTTGAGCCCTTGGACAGAACAGAAATGAATGGAGAGACGGCTTTCTTATATATTGACATTAACCAATTAGAAAATATAGGAAGGAATTAAACACTCAAAGGTATTATAAAATGAACAATACTTGGAAGCAAACAACAAAATACTAGTTGAACAAATTACAAAACTTTATTGAGAGATATCTAAGATTTATGTAAATTTGCAGAGAATATGTGTTCCTGGATAGGAGAACTAAATACAACATTCCAAGTCTTCCAAACTCAGATGTCAGATGCATTTCAGAGTGAAATCCCAACAGAATTTTTGAAACTTGAGAAAGTAATTTAACATTAATCTGGAATTTTTTAAACATGAGACAACCAAGACATTTTTGAACAAGAAAAATAAATGAAAGATACTTTGCTTGTATAAAAATGTATCAAAGGAATATTTTCTAAACATATGATGTTGGAATAGAGATATGCAGACATGGAAGAGAATACAGAACTCATAATATTATAATAGAAAATAATAAAGACGTGAATGTTAGAATACTTTTCAAGCTCTGAGAAGAATGTTCTTGATATTAGGGTGAAGACTGTATTGAATATAGATAGTTAAGAATATATTTAAACAGTATTAATTACCCTTATCTATGAACATGGAAGCTCTTTTCACCTTTAAATGTTTTCTTTATAAGTATTCTACAACTTTATATATAAGATATTTTAACTTCCTTATTTAAGTTCATTCCTAGTTATTTTTACTGTGGTTATTGTGAGTGGAATTGCTTCATGATTTATTTCTCAAAAAGTTTGCTACTTGTGTATAAAACAGTTACTTATTTTTATATAAAAGATTTTGTAGCCTGCTCCTTCACTTAATACATTTATCAGTTCTATTAGGGAAGTGATGTATTCTGGAGAAATTCCATGTGCTGATGAAGAGTATGTGTGCTGCAGCTGTTGAACACAATCCGCTATTAGTGTCTACTATGTCCATTTGATCTCTCATGTAGTTTATCTCTGTTTCTTTTAAATTTAGTTTGGATGTCTGTTGAGCATTAATAATTGAGTATGGTGGTAGTGGTGGTGCCTATGTGTGATGGGGGTTTCTTCAGTTAGTACTGACTCTTTCTTATAGGCACCTCTGGTGCTGGTTGTGCCAGTACTGGTGAATTTCCTAAATCATGTGTTCTCTAACTAGATAGTTGTTTATCTCCAGATTCTTCAGGAGATAAGTGATGGCAGGAGTCACAGCACCTTCTTTGTGCTGCACATACCACCCAGTCTTGCCAGGACTGCATGATTACCCAAAATACAGGTGCAGCAAACAGTGGGACCAGTGAAGGTGTGGTGGCAATAGTAGGTATCAAGTGCCTCTCTGCTGCTTCTGTGAGCATGCTTACCCAGGAGTAGCATCTCAGAGCTATTCATGGGGACAAGACAGCTGACAAGCTTTTATTTTTTCTCTCCAGTCTCTTAATTTTTTCAGGTGTGTTGCATTTTAAAGACTGAGCAGAGTGAGAGGTCATGGCTGAATCTGGGTAAATTCTTCTCAGACAAATTTCTCACAGGTACAAGTGAGACTGGGACACACCAGGGAAATTTCTCTCTGGAACTTCTTAGACTGTGGATCCAAGGGCACATGTAGCAGCCTGAATCCAGGCATTGCTCAAGACTGTTTCAGTACACTTATATGGATGGGGTGGGGAATAGAACCACAGAGTTCTTTACCTGACCTGTTAGCAATTTGTCCTTAAGTGGCTCTGTGGAGAAAGGGTGGTGGGAGCTGCATGTGTTTAGGCCTTTAGTAATGCCTCCAGCTTGAATCTACTCATGGCTGGCCATGCTTCTTCTCTCAGAGGAGAGGCCCTTGATCTCCAGGTATTATTTCCAAGATTTAACTATTACAAACAGTCATGCTATAAACATGGGTGTGCATATGTTGCTGTGCTGCAATGTCTTTAATTCTTTTTTGAAGATACCCCCAATAGAAATGCCTGGGACAAATGAGACATCCAGTCCTAGATTTTAGAAAAATCTTTACACTGATTTCCACAATGGTTGCACCAGTCTATACTCTCACCAACATTGGAGAAGAGTTCCTTTATCCACACAGCTCCTCCAGCATTTTTCGTTGGTTGATATCTTCATAATAGCCATTTTTCTGAAATGAGATGTAATCTCATCATTATCTTAATTTGCACCTGTTGAATAAACAGTGATGTTAAACTTTTTTCATATATTTATTTGCCATTTGCATTTCTTCCAGGAGAATTGTGTATTCATCATAGATGCCACTGTTCATATTGGTTCTTTAAATTCAGGGGATTTTGTTATAAAATTCTTTATATGACACATATTTTTTCTTTGTCTGAGGGACAACTAGCTAAAATCTTTCCCACTCTGTGAGTTGTCTTTTCACTCTATTGATAATTTCTTGTGATGTGGTAAATTTTCTACTAGGATTAGATCCTAGTTGTCAATTCTTTGTATTTTTTCTCGTGTGATCAGTGTTTGTTCTTTAAATCTTTGATTGCATCTATGTCTTATGGAGTTCTACATATTATCTTCTCCAGCAGATTTGGTGTCTCTGTTTTAATATTTAGATTGCTGATACATTTTTATTCCATTTGGTGCATGATGAGAGACATAGGTCTAGTTTTAATTTTGGCAGGTGAAAAGTGAGTTTTTCCAGCAACATTTAATGAAGAGATCGTCCTCTAATGAATGATCTTGTAACCTGTGTCAATGATAAACTGGCTTAATGTGTTTGGCATTGTTTCTGCATCTTCTACACTTTTCCATTGATCCTCAGGTCTTTTATTTTGCCATTTCCACTGTATGTGTTTTGTTCAGTAGCTTTGTGGTATAATTTTAATTCACAGAGTGTGATGCCCTATGCCTTTCCTTTGTTGACTAGGACTGCTTTTGCTATTCTAGGTGTCCTCTGGTTCCAAGTGAGTTTTAGGAATGCTTTCTCTACTTCTGTGTGGTGTGTTTATGGTATTTTGATTGGAACTGCATTAAATCTGTATAAGAATTTTGAAAGTATGGCCATTTTTGCTATGTTGGTCCTTGCTCCCAAGAGTAAGAGTTATCTTTCCATTTTCTTATATCATCTTTAATCTCCTTTTTGAGAATACTGTAAATTTCATTTACAGATATTTTTATTTCCTTTGTTACATTAATTCCTAAATATTTCCTTATTTGTCAATGCTACTGTGAAGGTGCAATTTCCCTAATTTCTCTCCCAATGCATTTGTTGATAATGTGTAGGAATGCTATTGATTTTTGGGTATTGACCAAATATCCAGCCATGGTATTAAATTTACAATCTTTTGATGGAGATTTTTGGGGTCTTTTATGTAGAATATGGTGTAACTTGCTAACAATGATAATTTAACTTCTTTTCTTACTTTATTTCATTTATTTGTTTCTTTTATCTAATTGCTTTAATATTTGCAGTTGTATAGTGAATAGAAGTAGTGATAGTTGACATCCTTGTCATGTTACTGATTTTTGAGTGAAAGCTTTTATTTATTGGCTATTCAGTATGATGCTGGGTGCTAGTTTGTCATAGATGGCTTTTATAAAATTAAGACAAAGACATATTTGAATTTTCTGTAGCATTTTTATAACAAACCTGTGTGGAACTTTGCCAAAGATTTTTCTGCATCTATTGAGATGATCATATGATTTTTTTCCTTCGCTCTGTTGACATCAAGTATTACATTTATTGTTTTCTATGTGTTGGACCATCTCTGAATCTCTGAGATGAATCCTACTTGATCATGGTGTATAATATTCTTGATGATTGCTGCATTCTGTTTGTACCTTATTGATAATTGTTTTTTTTTTTTTTTTTTTTTTTTTTTTTTTTTTTTTTTTTTTTTTTTTTTTTTTTTTTTTTTTTTTTTTTTTTTTTTTTTTTTTTTTTTTTTTTTTTTTTGGTTTGGTCCTTTTCTGGTTTTGGCATCAGAGTAATACTTGCTTCCAAAATGACTTCAGAAGTAATGCTTCCCTTTCAATTTCATTAAATAGTTTCATCAATAGTGGCATTAAATCGTCTCTAGAATTATTGTAGAATTTGACAGTGAGTCCATCAGGACCTGGGCATTTCTTTGTTGTTAAGTTTTTAATTAAATTTTCAATTTCATTCACTGATATAAGATTATTTAGAATTTTTATCTTATTTTATATTTAAATATATTGGTGCAATTTATATATGCATTGTGATCACATTCATCATAGAGTATTTGTGCCTGCACATGACGCATCTTAATTTTGCTTTTTTCCCCATCTCCTTTACCACTCTTTAATCTATCTTCCCCTCCTTGTGCACAAAGCTTTGCTTCCATTTCATCATTTCATGATTGAGTATTCATATATATCTAGGAACCTCTGAATTTTTTCTATATTTTTCATTTTATTTGAGTACAGGTTCTCAAATTAAGATTTGATGTTCTTCTGTATTTATGCAAGATATGTTGTGATTTTACTTTTTTCATTTTTTATGGCTTAAATTTGAGTCTTTAATGTATTTCTTTTATGTATCACATTGTTGGATCTTGCTTCTTGATTCATTCTGCCAGTCTGTTTCTTGTGATTTGTGAATCGAGAACATTTGAAATGACAGTTATAATTGAAAAATATTATTGTATCTTTATCAAATTATTTTCCTGTGGTTGATTCCCTGTTTTCCCTCTCTGTTTAATTGCTTGCCCTGCCTGATCGCTTCCATTTGTGTTTCTGAAGTGTAGATTTCTTTATCTTTTTTGTAAAATAGTCTTCAGAGAATTTTGGAGGGCTGATTTGGTGATCAAGAATTTCTTTAGTCATGCTTTTCTATGGAAGTATCTTATTTCTCCACTGATTTTGAAAGACAGTTTTTTAAGGAACATCAATCTGGATTAGAGGTTGTTTTCTTTTAGAGCTTCAAATACTCCCTCCAGACTCTTTTTGACCTGAGGGTTCATGTTAAGAAGTCTGCTGTGATTCTAAGAGGTTTTCTCTTTTAAGTGATTCATTTCTTTTCTCTAACCACTTTTAATACTCTCTTTTGCACTAAATCTCTGGAATTTAATTTAATTGGTCTTGGTGTAGGTTTATTTGTTCATGGATATTTGGAGTTTTTTATGCATCTCTTATTTTTATATCAAATTGTTTATTCATGTTTGGAAAACTTTTGCCTTCACTCCTGTAAAGAGAGATTTTTTTTGGTGTTTGATCTATCTCTGGCTTTTTTATTTGCTCCAATCAGCCTTATGTTCTTTTTGGCTTCATCTTGCAGCTGTTTGATTGATTTTTTTCATATTCTCTTGCTATTTTTAAGATGTCCTTTTTTGTGGTTGCTAAAGACATTGCTGTTAGTTCTCATACATTATCTTTACCTTCATTCAATCAGTTGTTCATATTTTGATGGAAATTTTAGTCTCCTGGGTATATTTGGATCTGTTCCACGGTTTCCTTTTCTTTCCTATGTTGGACATTCATGGTTTCCATAATTTTCCTAAACTCCTCTATTTTTCTAGCTGGTTCTACTCTGGATTCATTGTGTGTGTCTTTCATTTAGATCCTCATTTCTATTTTATGTGAGAGTTTTTTTTATTTGTAGACACATCCATTTATTTTTTCACTTGTTCAATCATCATTTCATAAATATCCAGCACGTGGCTTCCAATTTCTTCTATCTCATGCTCTGGACTTGTTATGGGTGCGTTGGAGGTCTGGGATTGCATTTTACATGACTTGTCATTTTCTATTGTTTATTTTATTTTATTTCCTGTGTTGGTGCTTATAGATTTTTTATGCTAGATGGTTTAATCCCTCTTACCAAGGCTTCTCTAAGAAATATTTAGTCCTCTGAGATATCTTGTAGGTGTTGGTGGTGCTTCATCTTTGTGTCTACCCCAAGAACTTACTTTCTCATTTTATTAAGAATGAAAATTTGATATAATATTGGCTTAGCACTCCATCCTTTGGTATTGGACTATGGAGATAATTATTACCCAAGATAATCAAAATGTTTTCATATGAGGGAGAAAAACTGATCACAACATGTATGCCATACAGGCTAAATGCATTTTGTACTTTCAACACATTTTCAGGACTCTCCAGTTTGTTCTTGCAAATAGTTCTTGTGCTGGTCAACTGGAGATTGTTTATTACTTTTTTATTTTTAAAATTTTATTTAAAGAGAAAAAAAGCAAAACATAAAAAAGTAAAATTATATAGAATTTTAAAAAGACACTAAGAAATCACTAGTTGCTAAATTACATATTGTCATCTTAGAAATAGTTGTTCAACTTACAAAATTAAAGCATACAAAGTTGACAAACAGTGAGACTGTGAACAGTTCTGTTCAATGATCCAATAAAAACTTAATAATATGGTCATCTATCTTACACACATAAACATACAAGCAGTTATATCCTTTAGACCACTTTCTTTCCCTTTCTTTTTTACAATAGTGATTACACATTTTGGATTTTATTACTCCTATAGTTTTTATGACTTTTTACACTATAGATGCAATGTGATATTTACAAATATGATTCTAATTTATTTCACTTATGAGGATAGTCTCCAGTTACCTCCATTTACCTATAAAGGTCTCAAGATCATTCTTTTCATAGCTAAGTAATATTCCATTGTATAAAAATAGACAACTTTTTCATCCAATCTGTGGTTTTTTATTGTTTTAAACCTATTTAATTAATGACTTGTGAACCAATTGTGACATTTTGTATAATTTTAATAGCCACAACAAGTCTGCTCTCAACATCCACACCCTATGGTTTATTACTACATGAATAACAGGTGCTGAGCTGCAGGAAAAATTTCTAAATTAAAGGGGTAAACTGTCTTGTTATCTACTAGTGCATATGTTTTTGTATCATATTTGGAAGATTTATTTGGTATATATTGTTTAACATGAAATGATGAAATTCATTTGTCATGTAAAACAGTTTATAAATTTCTTGACAGTTTCAAACAAAGCTTTAAAAAATGAGTCAACAGCAGCCAAATTGTCAGAATTTTTTTCTTTTTTCTTTCCTGGTGGGTCTCTTTTGTTGTCAAAACATAAAGAATTTTGAATAAAGCCAAATTTCTTGAGGGTCATTATTTTTCTAAAAATCTGAAAGCCATATCTATCACTTCTCTATAAATCTTTTAGCTTCTAACAATTACAATAATAATGTCCTCCATTGAAGTCTTTTACCTCAGAGCTTGAAAATATTGAAGTCCAGGTGGATTTTAAGATGTTTTCAGGCCATATTTTCTACTGTCTTGCTTCTTTTAAGCAACCAAATTCTCCTCTGCTCCATTTATACTAGCCATAACTTTACTGGAGCTTTATCTCTTATCAAACTCAAAATATTTTAAATCATCTGATGGAATCTTTCCTTTTGATTCTCAACATAGTTGTGGCTTAATGTCCTTGACAATAGACAGTTAAACTTAGACTGCATTCAAATTTCTTCTACTAGATTAATTAGTCCACCAGCCCTAATATCAGTCTCAGGACAACAGTTTGCACATGAGAAAAATACAGACACATTTTCTGCCAAAGCATTACACCCTATCTGGTATTCAGCTTCCAGTTGAGTCCTACTTTCTAATCAAAACCAATTCAGCCAGGTCTTTTCCAGTTCCTCTGCAGTCAACATTCCAGACTTCTGATCTCTAAGCAGAATCTCCTGTGAAGATTCAGTCACAAAATTCTAGGGATGCTTTTACAGCAGGCATTTCCAAATTTTTCCAAACACTTCCCACAAGCCAGATCCAAAGAATTCTGAACCACATGTCTATGTAAGATAACAGCAACCCCATTCATGGTACCAAAATCTGTCTTGGTTACTTTTTCTCATTGCTTTAGCAAATACCTGACACCCAAAATTAGAAGATGAATGGTTTATTTTACCTCAGTTTGTAAAGATTTCAGTTCATAGTTGATTAGCTCCAAGACAGAGCCGCATGGCACAAAGAAATGGCACAGAAGAAATAGTCCATGGCAAGACAGACAAGAGGCAGCAAATTAGAAAACAGTGAGCCTGTTATTTGCCTTTATCTCATCCAGGCCTCAAACATTTTGAGTGGAACCACCCACATTCAGAGTGGGGTTTCTCTCTTTAGTAAATCTATTCAGCCACACCCAGAACTATGCTAATTCTAATCAGTGGACCAATTTATTACCATGTTCCTTAAGCCTAGTATCACACACTCTAGGTCCTACCAACATGAAAATTCTCACCAGTGAATGCAGGTAGCTTTGTGGGAGACATCATTTTCTGATTAATATTTCTCTGCATCTTAGTATAACCTTAATATTTGATATGTCAATCTTGCTTCAGTTGAGATTTTAAATGCAGACTTACAACCAGACACAGAAAATTAATTGAAAGATGATATATATATATATATATATATATATATATATATCTCAAACCAAACATCCAGATAGTGGTTAAAAGGGTAGTTCAGTGGGAATTCATTTTAAAAACTTTGCAAATAGCCAGATGAAATCAGCAGCATAGCAAAGACACATTATCAAAACTGATTCTGGATGGACCACTTTGACCCATAATTTTCTCTTCAAACAATCAAGAAGCTGTACTCCAAAGGCAAAAGTAGTTCTCTCCCTACCTACTTCTTACTCTAGGCAGCAAAAGGATAAAAAAGTGAAAAGTGACAATCAAGTCTTGTGCCTGACAGTGAATTTGTACTAGGCCCATCTGAGTCCCCACTGAATATCCCAAACACACTTGAGTCTCCTCCTGGAACCTCAAGTTTGTCCCATATATGCAATGGACACTGTTTAGCAACCAAACCGACATGAAACCTACTTGAATCTTTGCCTGGAATCCCAGGGTCACTTGAGTGTAGGCTAGCACCCATTGTCATGCCTTCTCTCGGCCCACAGGAGTCTCTTCTCCATCAGCCCCACCAATCCTGGGCATCCTTAGTCTCCACTGGGCACCTCAGATCCACCCTAATTTTCATTAGGGCCCATTCTTGCTAGAGCTTCTGCTTAGTGTGTACAAAAGTCTTCACACACCAGATTTTCCATCTTGCAGCCCACATCCATATCCTGGCACCTCTGAGTTTCTGCTGTGTGGCCCAGTCCATCCCTAGGTTACCACTCAGTGAGTTAGACTGGCCACATGCCCACCAGAGTCTCTGCCTGGCATTCAGCACTGGTCCTATGCTCCCATAATTTCTTCCTAGTGCCTCAGGCCCACTTGATTCTCCAACTAGTCCCAGACCACCAGAATCCTCACTGAATATCCCAGTCTCCACACAGTTCTCTGCCTGTTGCCTTAAGTTGATCCCATGCCTACTGTGGTCTCCATTTGGCACCCCATATCAATTCCAGTTCTGAGCCTACCTGAGTCTCTACCTGACATTACAAGCCAGAGTGCCTCAGGGCCATCTGAGTCTCTGCCTCAAACTTTTAGCTAATTCCGTGTCTGCAGAGACAGTCACTTATTGCTGGTCCTTTACCCAGTTGAGGCCTACTTGAGTCTTCACCCAGTGTACATTGTTCCACACACTTTTTGGGCCCACAGAAATCTTTGACATCCCACATGAGCCCTAGATCTATTTGAGGCTCCACTGAGCATCCTGAACCTGACTAAGTTTCAACCTAGTGTTGTCCCAGATCCAGTGGGGTCTCCATCTGGCTCACAATGCTGGTCTTGTGCCTCCTTGGTTCTTTTCATGGTGCCCCACCCCACTTGTACCTCCTCTCAGTGCCCAGCAACACATATTTTCTCATGGTTGTCTGTACATTTTGCCCACCTGAATCTCCATGCAGGGCTATGCATTCTCCCTACATACACCAGAACTTCCACTTGATGCCCCATGCCACAACCATGATTGCCTGAGTCTCTACCTAAAATCTCATACCTGCTGTGGTAGTCAGGGTTGTCAAGGGAAACAGTTTACGTTAGGACATATAATTTATAGAGTTATTTTATAATAGTCACCCAAAAATACAAAAGTGCACAGGAAATCTTCCCACATGATAGAGACACAAATAATCCAGTTGAGGGCCTGGATCCCATGGTAATGTCCTGCACAAGCCCAGCTGAAGACCTAGAGCCCATGACAATGCCTCCACAAGTCCAAACAGAGGCCTAGAGACCACCGCATCTCATGCAAGACTGCTTCACTAATCTGCACTGGGAAGGTCCAAAGATCAGTGGCGGAAACTAGAAAATCTGTGCCAGTGGGATGAAGAATCTGTGCCAGCAAGTTGAAAGATCTGCACTAGATCCAGGAAGTGAAACTCAGAGTAAGGACCCGAGCTCCCCTGAAAAGTACCACAGTCATCCTCAGTAACAATGAGATCCTGAGATCCACTGAAGATGAGAACAGCTGAGTTCATACCAGGAAGTCCAGCAAGACAAGCTCCTCCAGAGGAAATAATCATACCACTTCTTCCTCTCCAGTTCTCTTTTTTATGTTGTTGGCAATAATATTCAGGTGAATCATCCACACCCAGCATCACACTGATTCAGTTCAGCAGGGTGTTACAGGTTGACCACCAACTGAAATCCACCACACCTGCCAAGTCTCTTATGGCTTCTTGAGAGAAGTGTTCCTAAGTTAAGACAGAATAAGGTTCAGATTCTGCCTGCTTGCTAAAAGGAGAGAATTTGAAAAGGAGGAAATTAATATGGCTGCATTCAAACAGTCCTTAGCTGACCTGTCAGGATGGCCATATCTACAGCCTAGATGCAAAGCACTTCATATTTACATTTTCAGTACTGAATCCCACATTTCCCCTTTTTTATTATTATTGAAAACTGTGGATTGGAAAACATAGAGCTGAGCCTTGGGAAGATATCCCATCATAACTAAGGTTTGTTTATTTAGATGGTGTTTTGCAATACAAATGTCATACAGTAGTCATATCAGTTAAACTAACATAAAACAACAGTCTTCCAATAATAAATATCATCAGCACGTGAATAATTAGTTCTCAAAACCATTGTAAAGGGTTTGGCCAGTGGAACCCTTACTCTACTTGTTTAACTGTGTTTTGAGTGAGTTGTTGGTATATGGTATTTGATGTGTTAGATGTTAAGAATACTCTAGGTGAGATTTTACCTACTCTCACATATTTTTGGTATAGTTAAACAAAAAGTATGTTGCACAGTGCTTAAAATATTGTAAGCCATATTTTAATTGCAAATGAGTAGCTATAGAAGACTATTGTTTCTGTAGCCATTCTATTTCAGCCTCAAGAGCCTGCAATCCAGCCCTAATACCTTTGTCAGTATTCACTTGTAATTTTGTGGTAACTTTGGTGAGTATAAACTCAGTGTTGCCATGTCGATGTTGTCAATGAGAAAAACATTAAAAATTGTAATGGATGTAAGTATGACTACAGCTGATGTCAGGAAGGCTGTTAGAGTGGTAACAAAATGTTTTGGTATAACCTTTTGTAAAGGCTTAAGTAGTTTTGGATACTATGTTCCTCTGACCAAGTTGATTTTAGATCTACTGGCAGCCACACAACTACCCTGTGTTTTAGAATCATAAGAGAAATAGCATTAGGTTGAGATACATTATTATAAGAGCACAATTCCTATACCAATAAGGAACACTGACAGTAATATTATACCAGGAAGATATAGTTATGGATGGAGGAACATTGTCCTATAGAAAAATTTAAGGATGAGTTGTACAGTTAAAAATGTCAGTCATGTTTCAATCAAAATGAAGGGACTAGTTGTCATATTGTCTGAATATTTTTCATGTGATAGATAGCAAGGAAAAATGGCAGTCCAGTCTACCACTATTGTGCATGTGGGGGTCTTATATGGACATAATTGGTCTATTTGCTGTATAATATGTCCAGAGAGTCCATGTTCACTCCAGTTTATAGTCTCATTGTAGTAAGTGCTGAAGCAAGTGTCTTTTTCCAACTAAGGATTGATCCATGTAGCCTCCAATCCAACACAGTGGCATTAAGAAGGACACTGACATGTGGTTTTTCCATACACCCATGGAGACCATTGTGCTGAGCACCATGTGTATCTCCAATTCCTTTTTGGTTGGTAAATTGGGAAGGGAAGAGGAAGTACACTTGAATCGTTCCCTTGTTCTTTTGTGGCATCTGTAGTGACTGTCATCCTAAATGTTAGATTGGCTGGTTGCAAATCTTTCTTAGGTTGATAATACAAATATGGCTGTGACTTGACTATAACACAAGGACTTTTTTTATGATGTACAGTAAGGGACAATGGTGGGCTTTCAGTCAGGAGAGTGAGTGTTTCATTTCTGGACAACTGATGGTACTCTGGGGGGCCTCCAGTTGGTGAGATCAATCCTCTTCATAAGCCAAATCTTTAGAAGTGAGAGGGGAGTTTGCATGCCACTAGGTGAAAGCCATGAAAAGAGGAGGATTAAGTGATTTAGCCCAAAAAGTTGTATTAGCAAAGTAAAGAATGCCTCCAAAAGCATATATCTAAGAGAAGACTTACCCTCTGAATATGACATGATACTATACTCAGATATGCCAAGAAGATACTCATGGAAGTGAACAGTTTCCCGGTTTGATATAGTACATCACATACCATTAGATTCTTCTTTCTTAGCTGGTCCCATGTCAGGGAAGTGGCTTAAAGGGTTGTCTGATACCTTCATTGATATGGGTGTATTGATCATCAGGCTTCTCATCCAGGCCACAAGTTGTTTTTCAACTTTTGGCAATCCAAGGTCACAATTTTCTGGCAGTAACCCATTAGGTTCCAATATCTGTAGACACACAAACAGACCTCCTCTTCCAACACTTTATTCAGTAGATGCCTTTCCACTGATGAGACATATTCTGTTTAAGAAGTGCCATGCACTGGTACTGGTACAATGTTGAAAGGGGAACATGGCATTGATAACCAAGATACATTCATAGAAAACGTTTAAAAAGTTCATAGTGAAAAAAATGTTCAGAGTGAGAAAAGAATGATGGAGAATTTTATGTGATGATTCATACAAGGGGCCTTCTCACTTTTTAAAATTATTTGTATAAGATTTTAACATTTTATATTGACATTCTATGATGGCTTCACCTGTGTTGTTATGGGAAATGTTAGTGATATCAATTATGTTTTAATTTTGAAAGATTTTTTTAAACAATATTTTTAAATTTTGGACCACTATTGATTTTTAGAGAGTGACAGGTACTCATTATAGTAAAGAATGTCAATAGATGTTGAATAGAATATTTGTTATTAAATTTTTGGTGAGTTATAGCATAGAAGAAATCTGAATAGGTTTCCAAAGATGTATATAAATACTTGAGATGCCCAGAAGGTGTCAATTGGGTGACATCAGTCTGTCAGGAATGATTGACCTTAACTATATGAGCACTGGCAAAATGGTCCACCATAGGAGGGCAGGCAAAGAAAATAAATTGTAAATAGTGTATCTTTAGATGATAGAGGAAGTCTGAGCTTGGTGAGGTGGAAAAGTTGGCTAAAACCAAAGTTTTGTAGTGGTGTAAATCATGGAGTATTTGATCATGAGAAAAAAGTTAAAAAAAAGATGATTTTGGTAAATTCACAGTGGCATCAGCTGTTTTATTTTCTTTGGAGAGAAAACCCAGGAAGCCATAGAGAAGTATAATGAAAAGAGAAGCAGAACACTGACAAATGACTATAGATTTTATCAGGGGTGCCTTGTAGAAAAGAGTCTGCCAAAATGATCACTAACAAGGATTTTTAAACAGAATTAGAATAAATACTGAGTTGTGTGTTAGGCTACAAGGATAAAGTTAGGCAGATTGCAGTGAGCTTTGTACACTGTGTAGTCTTATGTGGAATATTATGATGTAAATATTATATTTTATCAGGAAACCAGGATATTCCTGTTTTATTGGATACATCTGTATAGAGGTTGAATGTTATTTTGATTAGTTTTAAGTTTACTATAAGAGATTATGAAATGGCATGAGCCAAGAGGAGGACCAGAGAAAAGCCCCCGAGATCTGGCCACGGCCATGGTGGAACCCAGGAAACTGCACAAAGAAGCAATTTTCCCACCCTCTTGGTAAGTACCTTCTTTGGGCATGAGCCAGGAGGAGACCCAGTAGTGTCTCCTGTGAGCCTACTGGTGTGTGGGCTGGGAATCAAACATTCCACCCCCCACCCCACCCTCCATTAGCAACTGGGGACAAAGGTCTGAACATCTCTTAGCAGGATGACTGTATGCAATATAGCAAATATTGGGGGGATTCCTCTATCTTCTCTTTGAAAGCAAGTGATGTTTTCAGTTTTGTTTCACTATGATTAATTGCTTTATTCAATATTCTCTTTCAATGGACTTTATAATGTTCTGTCTTTGGTTTGATTTTACTATACCTAATTGACTAGACAACTATTGTGAAGATAATGAGATATGCTATGGGTACCTATTACTGTTATCTCGGTAACCTGCTGTGAATTTCTGTACCAAATTGTCTGCACTATCTCCATTGGCTTTGTTCTTTATTATTCTGTTGTACTTCTACTACCTTCAAAATTACAAAAAAAGAGATGATAAAATATATATGAGAACAGAGAAACTTTAGTAAACAGTCTGTTAGCTGTTTACTAAACTGGATGACTGGATATGGCTGCAGAAATCAGCAAGAACTGTTTGTCATTTTATATTTCTTGTTAATGGTTGAGAAAGAGTATCATGTGGAAAAGGGATAGTAACTTTATGGAGATTTATTCCATCGAGTTGTATCTAATGTTGTCATTTTTTGGATACTAACTGTGTTATAATGGACAAAGTAGGGTGTTACAAGGGACAAAATAGGGTATTTTGTAGGTAAAGCCATTTTACAGTAGAGCTGAATACTGTATTGACCTATGAGACTAGTAGCCCTGTAGTTTGTGTGTAAAAGCATTACAAGTATAGGAATACAAGATCAAATACATTGTATGATGTGTCTCTACTATTGCCTGATAGCTGTCTCTACTGGACATAACTCCTATTGTGTCTCAGGTGGTAAGAAACAGATGGAGGATGCACGGGCCCACGCAGAGTAGTAAATAGATTGAATAAGTGTGTTTTGGGTATGTCCAAGTATGACTGCAGCCAATTAGTATCCCCAAGAAGCTGTTGCACTGAGGGGAGTGTCCATAGCTAGGGGATTTCAAGGGAGATTTTTTTGGGGTATTAATGCATCTTTGGCCGATAGTAAATCCCAAATATTTTTAAGGTGTCATAGGCTGATTTTTTTTAGAAGAAATGTGTAGGTCATGTCTGAAACTTTATGTAATTATCACAGAAAAGATACTATTTAGCATGTTTGTGGAAGGAGCAGCAAATGAGATGTCATCTATATAATGATAGATTAAGGTGTGAGGAAATTGTTTATGAGTTGGATGCATGGCTGGTGTATCATATATTGATACATAGTTGTACTGTGTTTTTCTTTACTTGAGGAAGATATTTTTACTTATATCTAGATAAATCTTGTTGATTATTATATATAGGGACTGAAAAAGTAAATTTTTTACTATTTTGAGGGCATAAAGTAATGTAAAGAAACACTTCTTAAAATCAATGATGAGGGCCAGGAATTTAGTTCAGTCAGTGGCTTAAGCGTGAGGTCATGAGTTCAATCCCCAGTATCAAATAATAATAATAATAAAATAAATGAGGATTAAGGGCCATTATTTTGGGATCAAGGCTGGATTTGTGAAAACTGTAACAGTCCTAGAGGCTATAAGATTTTTTAATAGCCTGAAGATCCTGAAGTAGGTGCCATTTTTTATATTTTCTTTTTAATGGAACAAGGGTGTGTTAGGGGGTAGTAGAGTGCTCACTATGTCCAGATTTAATTGTTTTTGAGCCAAATTTTTAAGTTTTTAAAATTTTTTTGAGATATGGGTCACTATTCTATCAATACCAGACTGTTTGTAAAAATAGTTTTTAAATAAAGCTTATATATGATTTTATAAGATATTGATTAGCATGCTCTATAAAAGTTGTATATAAATTTATGTTGTTTTTTAGATTCTTTTTTGTTATCATTGTTGTGTTTGTTATAACATTTAAGAATGTTATTACCTTTGTGATTGTGGAAAAAATTTCTATAGTTATCTACATAAGTAAAACATCTCTACGATATTTTTCATTATTTTTTATATATTAGGTATATATATATATATATATATATATATATATTTATATGAAAATAACTTACCTGGAGTTCATGATAATCATAATGTAAGTTACACATTAAAGACAAAATTAATATATATTTTTATCATAAAGTAGTATAATTATTTTATATTTTGATTACAACATTAAAAATCAAACAGTAAAACCTTAAAATTTATAGAGAGTAAAATATTATAAAACAATCTACAACACAATTAGTAATTTCTAGGATTTCTTTAATTGTTTTTTGGGCAGTGAATTTTTTAAACAATATATAGGTTTAGGCACCATTTAAATGTTGATTATGTCAGTAACAGTTTATACAATCATAACTAGCATTCAGCTACTTTCAAAATAAAAAGTTTTTAATGTCGACAATGATTTAAAACTTCTTAAAGTTTTAAAGAGCTTTAAAAAGTGTTTTTATATAAAAATAACACAGGCAACAACGAAGTTATATTTGTTAGTGACATAGTCCAAAAGGTTAATATAATATATAATCTCCCAGTTTATCTAATACTTTTATATTTACACAGACAGGTTAATTTGTGAAGAGAATAGAGTTACTGAGCTCATAGTTTTGGAGATAGGGAGATAAAAGTTTAAGCCATACAAATGGTGTTAACCTACATGGTGGAGGGAGGCTCTGTAGAGTTTGAACACAACACAAAGCATCTTATGTTGAAAGGAGCCCATCTAAGAGACAGAGCTAAACTACTTTTTATAGTACAAACACTCTGTATATAAATCATTAATAGATTAATTTGCTTGTAACTGAATCCTTGTCTGGTATTAACAAAGGATCCTGATGTGGGATTGTTATGGATTAAAAACTGGTGGCAAACTTAATGCCAGCTGGATTACATCAGCATGGCACTGAGCATAGATGTTTCACCTGAGGAAAGTTGCCAGCATACATAGAGACGTGGAGAAGGAAAAGAGAGCTGTTGGTGCATTGAGGCATTGAGGCATTCTGGGTTCTCCTAAGTGTTGCTGTTTGAGCCGTTGGTTCTCCTGGAGAAGCTCTGGTCGTTACACTGAGCATTGCTTCCTGGCTCTGGAGAGGAAGATGTGTGCCTCTTGGTCTCCAGGATGAACTCTTCATGCTGGCTTTCTGGCATGTACTCAACTGTGCTTGTCGATGGAGGAGTTTGAGGCCTCTGTGTCACTAAGGATGGCTGTGGTGCTTTTCAGGACAGCCCTGGTCTTTGTTGTGAATGTGACTTCTTGGCTCCAGTGTAGAACTCTCAACCTACCAGCACAACTCATTTACCCTCCTGGCACAGACCCCTGGCTTCCACCGCTGACCTCTGGGCCTTCCCAGCACGGATCCATAAAAGAGACTAGCGTGAGTCCTCCTTGTGGGCTCTAGACCTCCAGCTGGACTTATGGGAGGCATTGTCATGAGCTCTGGGTCTTCACTTGGACTCATGTGGGACATTGCTGTGGGATTCAGGCCCTTGGCTAAATATTCTATGTCTTGAGTGTTGTGGATAGATTTCCTGCATTTTCTTGTGTCAACTCTGGGTGACCATCATAAAATAATATTATTAACCCTGTGTCCTGATTCTTATTGTTCTCTGCACAACCCCTGACTACCACAGAGATTATTGTTAGTCAGGGGAAATGGCATTTTCAGCCTTTAAGGCTAGTTCTGAGCATTGCAGGGATAAAATGGCTGAAGAATGTGTCTCTTGGTTGGGGGTGTAAAATGGTGTTGTTTTCCCTGTGGCTAGGAAGAAGGAATGGGAGGCAGAAAAGTTTTGACATCTCTCTCATATCTCTCCAAGGAGATCATAGATTTTGTTGATAGGATATATGTGGCATCAGCCAGTGAAGGCTCACAAGAAGGTAGTTTTGGTTTTCATTTGGTAGCTTCCAGAATAGCTGCAGCAGGCCAAGATGAAAAAGCAGGCTCTGTAGTGGAAGAATGAGCTCACTCAGGATCCCCTCTGTACTGCATATAAAAAGAAATAAGATGGGTCTTTCAATGACCCTGGTTGTAATTACATGAGAGTCCTTAAGCTTGTGTTGTAAAAATTTATGTTTTAAAGTCTGTCTAGACTGCTTCCACAATTTAATGTGCCTGCCTCTGGAAATCAAAAACAGCTATTTGAAGTAGTTACTGAAAGAGTATACAACTCTGAAGGAGATAAGATTACATGAATAGTTTGGAACAATTGTTAGAATGATTTAAAGAAAAGTTTTTGCTCTCAGATCAAAGTTTGACCCATCCTTACGAAGACAGATACCTGGTGCAATAGATTATTTCCAAATACATGGAATTTCCCCAATTTATTCACCTATTTTGTGTTCATGTTGAGATCATGTTGGGGTCAACAAATATAGTTCCCCAATTGTTAATATTGAAACTGATATGCAATGACTTGTGTCACCAGATGAAAGATTTGTTACACAAGAAGAGAGCTAGTTAACATTCCATCTATTAAAGGGATATTTTGTTTTAGTGTGTGAAGAAAACAAAGTCACTCTCAGAGACGTCCAAAAGATTTTTTGAGAAAAGTACCTGTTACAATTGAGCTGATAGCAGTGGGAACTAGGCTGATAGACTAGAAGAGATAAATATGGAAATGTTTATAAACATCAGAGAAAATGTGCTTGTATCCTGGGCTGCAAGGCTATGGCGTTCCTCCAAATCATGCCACACTCTACCTGCAGAGGACTTAGCTGATTTTTCAGTACTGACTCCCACACTATTTCAGTCACTGCCCTCAGCCCTCATGTTAAATTTCTGATCCATCTATTCTATTCACTCTTGTTTATCTTACTTAATACCTTGTTATCTCTAGTTTCTCCACTTTAAAAGTGCATGAATATATCAGCAGAATTTGAAAACTTTGAGGCAATCTTCAATCTCAAATTACATTTTCCTCTCTTTATCCCATTCCCATACAGGTATCTTTTCTGAACTCAACATATATTCTGCATCCCAAATAAAAAAAAATTTCCAATAGAATCTTACCCCATATCAAATTGTTTTTTACTATATATTATTCTGCTATCTACCTCACTCCTACCAATTTACAAGTGACTTTCACTATGCCTCAATATCTTTCCTTCATTTCTCCTTCCCTATCTTAGATTACTAATAAAAATAAACTACAGTTTATAAAGGCTATGTATAAAACATATGAAAAAAGTATAAATATATAGCATAACATATATAAACAAGGAGTGGCCAAATTTGTGGATGCTACTAAAATCAGTAGTAATTTCATCATAATAAAACATTATCAGAGTCCAAACCATTTAAATTAGATACATGAAGGTATGAACAATATGTCTGGAAAAATAAAGTAACAAATATATCACTGAAAGACATAATCTAACTAGAAATATTCTCACATCAACTACAATCTTTCTCCATTCTATTAGACCTCAATCAGCATCTATATACACAGAAACATGGGAAAATGAGGCAACAAAAGGACCACAATGTCTCTCAACTCTCCCAGGTCAGATGACAGATAGATAGATACCTATGAAATTTACAGTAGACTTATCAACCCAGTAGATTTATCAGCTTAAATGTAAAAAGAGAATGGAGTGAAGAATTTCAGACTCTAAGAGCAAACAACTTCCAAATAGATTTACTTATCAATTAAAATTGTCCTTTAAAATAGATGAAGAAATACAGACATTTCATGTAAAAGAACAACTGAGGCAATTTATAATTAAAAAAAGAGTACTCCAAGTAATACTCAAGAATATCATAGATAAAAACAATAATACCAATAAAGCTAAAAACCGAGAATGTAATGAAAGCAATAAACAAGGTCAATTGAGAAGACACAACATTAAAAGATGATAACAAAATAAAAGTAGTCACCAACAGAAAAGGAGCCCAATGATGACAACTAATCAACACCCCTCATTAATATCAGTCAATGTTAATAGCCTTAGCTGTCTAATTAAAAGACACAGGTTGGCAGACAATCAAAAACTGGTATGTAATGGTCTATTACATTCAAGAAACTCATCTAATAAAAAAATAATTATTGACTAAAAATCAAAGGATAGATTTCAGGCACCAAAATCTTGAAATCAAGCAGGTGTAGCAATTTTAACTTCAGGAAAAGTAAAAATCAAACTAAAACCTACCAGAAGATATAATGGTCACTATATGCTGGCTAAGGGAATAATCCAATGAGAAAAGATAATGCAAATAAATATTTATGTACCAGATTCTGGATCACTTGTCTTCATAAAACAGTACTGCTGAACATAGAAGATCAAATAAATACAAACACATTTATATTGGAGATCTTAGACACTCCAATTTTGCAAAGAAATATTTTACCTAAACAAACAATCAACTCAAAATTGAAACACACCCTTTAACATATGGACTTAATAGACATTTATAGAGTACTGCACCCTACTACAACAGGATATACATTCTTTGGTGCAACACATGATACTTTTTCAAAAATAGATCACTATGCATTCAATAAAGTCTAATAAACTGGTATAGAATAATTGAAATCACCCATGATTAATATCAGATCACTGTGCAATTAAATTAATTAATACTCAACCACAGCAGAAATCACAGAAAATTTAGAAGCAACTGGACAATTAATAACACACTACTGAAAAACCAATAGGTCACAGAATTATAGAAGAAATGAAATAATTTCAGGGCAATAATGATGCACCAGACCCTGTGAGGGCCAACAAAAGAAGTTCTAACAGGGAAGTTCATTGCAATCAATGCATACATTATGAAAATAGAGCAAGTTCAAACTAATAAAATTCTGAGGAATCTTATGATGCTTGTGAAAATTCAATAATCCAGGCCCAAAAAGAAATTAAGAAGAAGAAATTTAAGAATTAGAGGAGATATCACTAACATTAAGACAAAAAGTTACAAAATATCAATGAAGAAAGAGCTCGGTCTTCAAAAGAAAAGGCAAAATGGATATACCTTAGGACAAAAAATTACAAAGTATCAATGAACAAAGAGCTGGTCCTTCAAAAGAAAAAAACAAAATGGATATACCTAAACCAAACTCATCAAGAGGATAGAAAAGGCACACACCAATGCAATGAGCAATGAAAAAGGCAAAATCACAATGCATACATCAAAACTCTGTGGATACAGTAATTACTATTAAAATGTATTCCAACAAATTGAAAAATTGTGAATAAATAGATAGATCTTAGACTCATACAAATTACCAAAGCTAACACAAGAAGACACAAAAATACTGAAAAAAAAAACAACAATGAGCATGAACTTCAGAAAGAAATAAAAACCTACCAATTACAAAATCTTAGGACCTATTGGATTCATCATGAAATTCTAAAAAACCTTTTAGGATATCATATCACCTACACTCTTCAAAGTCATCAAATATTGAAAGGAATGATATGCCTCCAAATCCATTTATGGAAGTCAGTATTACTCTGATTCCAAAACCAGAAATACTATAGGCCAATCACCTTAGTGGTCATAGATACAAAATCTTCAACAAGATATTTTTGAATAGGATATAACACATCCATAAAAGATAATACATAATGAACAAGAGATTTCATCCTACAGATTCAAGGATAGTACGACATAGACAAATCAATAATTGTAATGTATCACATAAACTGATGCAAAGTCAAAAGCTCCATGATAACAGATGTAGAAAATGCTTTTGACAAATACCACAAATCTACATGCTAAGAACCCTGCAGAAAATAGTTTTTAAGAACAATACATGGATTTGATAAAAGATATTTATGAAAATCCAATGAACAACATCCCATTAAATGGGGAAAGACTAAAAGTATTTCCGCTAAAATCAAGAACAACACAAGGGTGCCCAGTGTCATCATTTCTATGAAACATAGTATTTGAAAAATTAGCCAAAAGCAATCAGGCAAGATAAATGAATTAAAGGTATTTATACAAGAAAAAAAGAACATAAATTCTCATTATTTGCACCTAAAATGATAATTTATATAGAAGACACAAAGAATTCCACCAAAATACTTTCAGAATTAATAACCAACTTCAGCAATATAGTGGAATACAAAATCAACACCTGCCAAAATTAATAGCACTTATACACATGAATGATGATCTAAATGAAAAAAAATAGAAAAATATATACAGAGTAGCAGAAAGAAAATTAAATAATAGGGAATTAATTTAGCCATTGCAGTGGAAGATCACTACAAAGAACACTGCAGTACCCTGCAAAAAGGAGTTTGAATTGGACAAAATGGAAAGATGTTTCCTGCTACTGGGTAAGTGGAAGAATTATTGTCAGAATCATTGTATTCTCAAAACTGCTATACAAATTCAATGCATTCCTAATCAAAATATCAACAACATACTTCACAGATCCAAAGAAAACAATCCTAAAATTAATATGAAACTAGAAAAGACCCAGAATAGTCTGAGCAGTCTTGAGCAACAAGAACAAATAAGGAAGAGTCACTACATTTGCCTTCAAAATATACTACAAAGCAATCATGATAAAAACCACATGACACTGGTACAAAAACATATATGTGGATCAGTGGAACAGAAGTTACAGAAGCATCTACAGACACACTTAGCTATTTGATCTTTAGAAAAATCCCAAAAGTTCACACTGGAGGAAAGATAGCCTATTCATCAAATGGGGCTGTCAAAATTGGGTATCTTTTTAGAGAAGAATGAAAATTGTGATAGTTCTCATCAGGTATTAAACCAAAATCAAAGTAAATCAAACACCTACTAATAAAAAAATTGAATCTACTTGATAAAATAGGTAAAACACGTGAAGTCATAAATGTTGGAAAAGATTTCCGAAATCTAATTGTCAAGGAATAACAGCAAAAATCAAGAAATGGGATTACATGAACTTAAAATCTTCTCAACAGTAAAGGCATCAGTAGAGTGAAGAGACAACCTACAAACAGAATGGGACAGATGTATAGCCAGAATTTCTCAGATAGTGAATCAATATCTAGAAAAAGTAAACTCCTCAAAACTTAGGCTGCCTAAATCAGTGAAGAAATGTATTTCCCAGTTCAAACCAATGACATATTCTACTACTACGGAAAATTACTTGAGCCCAGAGGACACAGGAAGAACCTGCCTACCCACAGCCAACACCACAACTTTCTGGAAACCCATGCTTAAGCCTGGAAAACTTGAGAATTGAGTACCCCAACACCAGTCTCTGGGTTACCCATAGGACATAACAACAGAGTTGACAACCCATATACTTACCTGATTGAAGAAGAACCCAATAACCAGGAGGAAAAATCTTGATTCTGGACTGAAGTGATAAGCTTCCAAAGAGATTAGATAAGAAGCAACCTTCTCCCACATGGGCTGCCTCTGAATGCCGCTGCAGGGACTACCCTTTGACTGAGAACACCTGGCAGGCCCCCGGCCTGCCTGGACTGCCTCAGAAAGCTGCCACAGGGACCGCCCTTTGGCTGAGAACACCTGAGACACCCCCAACTGGCCTGGGCTGTCTCAGACCGCCACTGTGGGTCTGCCCCTTGGGGAACCCACCCACCTTCTGGACCTAGTACTGCAGTTGATACTTGGATCCAACCCTCTACCTCAGAAACTTGGACTATAGTGGATTACTGTGCTGGCTGGATGGAAGACTCAGGAAACCCTCACCCAAACAGAAGAAATCAGTAGCATCCAGGCAGTGTGGTCAGTTTACCCCTAAAAGACAGATCTGCAGTGGATAAATAGGAGCAGAAGTGAAACTCCCTCCAATTGTAAGACCATGGCAAACCTGGAATCCCCACCTCCAAAGAAAAAACATCAGACAGGTTAAGGACTTCGCCTATAAGGCACTCTCCAACTTGGAGAAAATTAAAAGACCTTATGAGACCCTCAGTGACACAATAGAGTCTCAGCTGACATAAACATTGTAGATAGAGAGATCTGGTGACTTGCAACAACCTGAAGACCTAGAAATATCAGGAACTAACAGTTGACCTACATCCATACTTCTAGACTATTTAGCCCAGAGAGAATATAGGACTCATCCAGCAGGCCCTGTAGGAGGAATTCAGGTGATTGGCTCTACTCTTTATTATGGTATCCATCAATTGGAAAAATGACAACTACACAGTAGGACCCAAAAATTCACACCACTGACAGTTGAGACTGCTGGGAATGAAAGATTAACTATTTAACCAAGAGGTGAAAATGACAAAATGAAAAGGAAAAATGCAATCTCAAATACCTAGTACATCAGAAGCAAGTACAGGTGACATTGAAATAGAGGACTTTAAATGTCATCCACCAAAAATCTCTGAAAAGATAGGAAACGAAGTAAAGAAACAAATCTGTGAGGCTATAGAGCAAATCGAATTAGAAATAATGACTTATGTAAAGACAGAAATGACTTATGTAAAGACAGAAATAGTAACCTTAGTAAATGAGTTGCTCAACATAGCAAGAGAAGAAATAGATGAAAAATACAGGTGCATGGGAAATTGATTGAAACTTTGAAATAACAATGCAGAAAACAAGCAAAATCCATGAAAAAAATCCAAAGAGATATCCAAGAAACAAAATATTGTACTGAAACCTGGCAAAACCATTTAAATGAAGACTAGGATAGAATTTCAGATCTTGAGGAAATGATCACGGATAGCAATTATGAAAAGGTAGAACTTATAAACACAACAAAGCAGCATGAAATGACAATCCAGCAGCTTCAAGATGATGCCAAGAGAAAAAAATATAAGACTAATAGGTATCAGGGAATATGCAGGAGTCAATGCAAATGAAATAACTAAACTATTCACAGAAGTAATAGCAGAAAATTGTCCAAACATGGGGGAAAAAATCTGACATACAAATAACTGAAGCATACAGAACGCAAAACAGTCACAAGCAACATAAATCTACACCCATAATATAACAATTAAGGTTCCAGACATACAGTATAAAAACAGAATACTAAAAGCTGTTAAAAAAAAACACAACTCACCTATCAAGGAAAGTCCATTGGCAGACTTCTCAGCACAAACCTTCAGGTTAAGATGAGCAAGGAGTGAAGTATTTCAAGCCTAAAAGAAAATAACTTTCAACCCAGACTGATGTATCCAGCAAAATTTCATTCAAATTTAATAGAAAAACAAGATGCTCCCATGAAAAAGAACAAATGGGAAAAAATTTATCTCCACCAAACCAACCCTAGAAAGAATACTGAAAGACATGCTAGACAGAGATAAAAATGACCACAATCTCCAGAACAACAGCAGAAGGAAACCACCAGGTGGGACAAGAAATTAAACAAGGGAGAAAAACAGGAAACCAACAATAGTAACAAAATGTGGCAGAGTCAAGCCAGTACTTATCAGTGATATCCATAAATGTAAATGGGCTCAATTCACCAATCAAAAGAAATAGGTTGTCAGAATGGATCAAGAAACAGGATCCCACAATATACTGTATAGGAGAAACACATCTGACTCACAAAGAAACTCATAGATTAAAAGTCAAAGGATGGAAAACAGTTTTCTATGCAACAGGAACCCAGAAAAAAGCAGGGGTAGCCATTCTGTTTTCAGACAAAGTGAACTTCAAACCTAAAAGGATTAAAAGAAATAAAGAAGGCCACTACATACTTTGCAGAAAATTACAAGAGGAAGAACTAATAAGTATAAATATATATGCACCAAATACAGGAGCACCCAACTGTATGACAAATTCTAATGGATATAAAAAACCAAATACACAAGAACACAATTGTAATAGGTGACCTTAACAACCCACTGTCACAAAGAAATAGATCAACTAGACAAAAAGTCCTAGAAGAAATAACAGGACTGAATCATACCTGTGAGCAAATGGACTTAGTGGATTTTTACAGAGTGTTCCACTGAACCACATGAGAATATATATTCTTCTCAGCTACACAGGGGACATTTTCCATAATAGACCATATGTTAATACATAAAGTATTTTCAACTAAATGTAAAGGGAGTGAATTTATTTCATGTATAATATCTGATAATAGTGCACTAAAATTGGAAACCAATGGCAAAAACCCTGAAAAACCTGCATAAATATATGGAAATTAAATAACAACTTTCTGAATAATCAGTGGGTTACAGATGAATTTAAAGAAGATATAAAACAAAACCTAAAATACAATGAAAATGCAGTTACAACATACTGTGACCAACAGGATGCAATGAAAGCAGTCCAAAGAGGAAAAATATAGCAATAAATAGTCATATCAAGAGAATGGATTGAACACAAATAAATAACCTAATGCTACATCTCAAACTCCTATAAAAAGAAGAGCAAGTCAAAGCCAAAGCTCATAGAAGAGAGAAAATTGAAAAGATTAGAGCAGAATTTAATGGAATTGAAACTAAAAAATTTACAAAGAATTAATGAATCAAAGAGCTGGTTTATTGAGAGATTAAAAAAACTGATAAATCCCTGGCCAACCTTATCAAGAAAAGGAAAGAAAAAACACAAATTCAAGCAACAAGAACTGAAAAGAAGAAAATTACTACAAATCCCATGGAAATTCAAAAGATCATGAACACCTACTTTGAAAATCTCTACTCACATAGGATGGAAAACACAGAGGAATTGGACAGATATCTAGAAATATATGAACTAACAAAGCTCAATTAAGAAGATGTAACAATTTTGAATAACACAATATCAGCTACTGAAATTGAAAATGTGATTAAAATCATACCACCAAAGAAAAGCCCATGTCCTGATGGATTCACAGCTGAATTCTATAAAAAATTTAGAGAAGAGTTAAGGCCAATACTCCTTAAACTCTTCAATGAAATTGAAAAAGAAGCAGTCATCCCTAATTCATTCTTGGAGGCAAGCATCACTCTGAAACCAAAACCAAAGAAAGACACAACCACAAAGGAGAAGCATAGACCAATCTCACTAATGAACATTGATACAAAGATTCCCAATAAAACATTGGCAAATAGAATGCAGCAAATCATCAAGATTATACACCATGACCAAGTAGGATTTACTCCAGGAATGCAGGGATGGTTCAACATATGCAAATCAGTAAATGTAATACACCACATGAACAGAGCCAAAAATAAAAATCACATGATCAACTCAATAGACGCAGAAAAAGCTTTCGATAAAGTGCAACGCCTGTTCATATAAAACCCCTAAAGAAACTTGGTATAGAAGTTATGTACCTCAATCTCATAAAGGCCATTTATGACAATCCAACAGCCAACATTATACTAAATGGACAAAAATGGAAAGCCTTCACTACAAATCCAGGAATAAGACAAGGATGTCTACTAGCTCCACTGCTATTCAATATAGTTGTAGAAATATTAGCCAGAGCAATCATACAAGAGGTAGAAATGAAAGGAATAAAAACAGGAAAAGAAGTTAAATTATCATTATTTGCAGACAACACGATACTCTACACAGATGACCCCAAAAACTCCATTAAAGGACTACTAGAGGTAATAAATTCAGCAGTGTAGCTGGATACAAAGTCAACACTCAAAAATCAATAGCATTCCTCTACACAAACAAAAAACTCACCGAGATAGAAATTATGGAAATATCACCTTTCACAATAGCATCTAAAAAATTAAATACCTAGGAATCAACCTAACCATGAATGTAAAAGACCTATGCCTACCGCTGAGGCGGGCTTTCCCTGAGTTCCAGGTGGCAGGGTGGCCCTTAGTGGAGCTTCTGGGCAGCTTACCCCTGATGCAGGCTTCCACTGAGTTCCTTCTGGCAGGGCAGGCCCACGGTGGAGGTTCTGGCAGCCTACCCCTGATGCAGGCTTCCTCTAAGTTCCTGGTGGTGGTTCCGTGCAGTTTACCCCTGATGCAGGCTTCTGCTGCGTTCCCGCTGGCAGGGCAGGCCCACGGTAGAGGTTCTGGCAGCCTACCCCTGATGCAGGCTTCCACTAAATTCCTGGTGGCACGGCGGGCCAACGGTGGAGGTTCTGGGCAGCCTACCCCTGATGCAGGCTTCTGCTAAGCTCCTGGTGGAGGTTTTGGGCAGCTTACCCCTGATGCAGGCCTCTGCTAAGTTTCCACTGGCAAGGAAGGCCCACGGGGGAGGTTCTGGGCAGCCTATGCCTGATGCAGGCTTCCACTAAACTCATTATCTTTTCCTTTCTTCTTTTTCTTCTTCTTTCTTTTTTTTTCAAACCAAGGATTGAACTCATGACCTCACACTTGGCAAGCAGGCACTTATGCCACTGAGTCATATTCCTGGCTCTTCATTATCTTTTTCAAACCTCATTTTCTATTAAATAATTCAATTTTAGATTTAATTATATAAATAATATATTTCTTTAAATTTTAATAATTAAAATGTAATAACTCCATTTTTATTTCAACCATAAGTATATTTATGGGGTCCAAGTTGCTATTAGTAGGGATTTTTTAGTTTATTCCTGATTTTGAATCCATGGAAGCAATTCTGTCTATATTATTAAAAGGGAGAATATTGCATTAATGACCTTCTCTTCACCAGTTTGTCTGGAAAGAAAGATGGGTTAATGAAAGCATTTAGTCAATATTTCCCACTTTCTTTCTGCCTCATTTTAGGAAAAACCTTGCAGTAGAAAGAATAGGCATTAAATTTGGACACAGACTTAGATTATCCCTTATTTGAGTTTAATTTACTCGTCTGCAACATAAGTCTTCTAGTATCTATGTCAAACTTCAATGAGATGGTGCATATGAAATGCCTGATGCAAACTTGGCATTTAATAAAACTAATGAAAAGACTTGGACCAAAGGCAGGATGCACAAGAGGACATCCTTCCCAAGTCTGTGAAGCTCACAAGCCTAACTGCTTTGACTGGTGACTGATTTGCTGGTACATGGAGTATGCAGAGAAGGGAGCAGGACATATCCACATTAGTCAGATCCATCTTCTACAGAAACATCAGCCAGTGCATAAAAGCAATTACACTCTCTTGTGGACACCAGCTGGACAACATGCATAAGCACATCCCTGACTTCATGGATCTTTACTTGGCAGTGAAACTGCCTGCTGACTCCACAATCATGAAGGTGAACAGGATGAGTTCCTAAGTCAAGAACTGGATCATCATGAAACCCTGCCTGCAAGAGTGCAACAGAATTCAGTCCTGAGACTGGGAAAGCTTCAGTTCTGTAGTGGAAAGGTCACAGTTAATTTTGAGTTTTGAAAACACAGACTTTTTAGCAAAGAGATCATGTGTAAATTACATACACACTGTCTTGTTGGAGTTCCTAATAGATATCTTCTAGGTTTTTTTGTTTGTTTGCTTGCTTGTTTTTAGCTTTTGATTTATTCTGTATTGTGTGGTTATGCTTTTTAAAGTTTTTTGTGTTTATTTGTTTTGTTTTATTTTTCTTTCATTTTCTATGGTTTATTTGTTGTCTAAATTATCATCCTCATTTCATTATCTGGCTTCTTGTACTCAAAACCCTCTATCAATATTATTATCTTATTTCTTAGTTTTTCCCAGCATATAAACTCCTCAGAAGTTTCTAATTTGTCATAGTCTACTTTCTCACAGTTACTCCAATCTTCTCCAGTATTAACCATCAACACTTGCCATCTTATTCTTTTGACTCTTCCATATCTTACCAACCTATATATCATCCTAAAACTAGTTTCCACATTAGAGGCATACAAGCCTTGCAACAGATTCTGACAGCCACATAGTTTTCTTAATCAGAAAGTAATCTTTCTTCCTTCTGTATCTCACCCTTGCCACCTGAAATACTTCTCTAAAATTCTCAACACTAACATTTCACTCCAGAAAATGTACTCCAACAAAATCTGACCCCAGTTCAAAATTTTTTTCACCTATCACTATCACCATTACCAACCTCTTCACTTACTATTTTACACTTTTTTTCACACATTCTTCAATCACCTCCCTCAACCTTGTCTACATCATTGGGGAAAAACTACTTACAACAAATGAACAGGGTTTGCATAGTGGATTGTCAAAGGGTAAAAATATAAATAGATGGTTTCTCAGGTACAAGTTACATAAGATCAGAGTTACTGATACCTCTATACTCAGAAGTAATTCTGCCTGCAAAATGTAAGGACAGAGTCCAAATCACTTAAACTGAATAACTGAAGTGGTAAATACTATCTTTGGAGGTATAAAACTGAAAATACATCACAAGGAGGCAGTGTTTTACTAAAGTCTTCATATAAACTCTAAGATTTCCCAAATCTATTACAGCTCAATTCAGAAAACCAAATACAAAAATGTTAGAGAATAACAAATGCAAAGAAAAAAACTCATATATAGGTACACACAAAATCATGACAAAGGTAACAGAAGATAACCAACATAAGATCTCCCAAATCTCCTAAGGCAGATCATGGGACACAAAGGAACAAATGGAAAGAAAGCAAATACCAGGTAGTGGAACACTGTGACAAGTTTGAATATGAAATGAAGAAACTTTGTAAGTTCAAAGAGGAAGTAATGCAAAATGTCATGGGATTATCACTCAAAATACCCAATACTCTGGAAAAATAAGTTAAAAATGGAAAACTTGATCACAGTAGTTGAAAATATGCATGACAAATTCATTGAAGATACCATGAAAGATACCAGATGGAAATATCTGAAAAAATCTTTATAAAATTCATGATTTTATAAATCATGATTCATGATTTTATAAATCCATTTGGTCAGGGATTTAGCTCAGCAGCGTAAGTGTCTGCCTGGCAAGCATGAGCTCGAGAGTTCAGCCCATATCTGAGATTAATAAATAATAAAATAAAATAAATAAATAAAATTCATGAACTCCAGAAATGAGCAATGTGAAGACAGTGCCTGAAATTAAGGACAAAATGGTAAATTATGGGAAAGTGTGCAAAGAAGATACCAAAAAAATAAAAGAACAACAAAGACCATCCAAAAGCTACTAGAAAACACTAAGAAGTTTCACAGAAAGTGAGTAGGATTTAGAGAAAAGCTTGAAGTTAAAATAGATTGAATTATTAGTAAGTTTACAAAAATTATAGCAAAAAATTTCTCAAATATGAGTAAATTACTTAACATACAAGTAAGGGGGCTTCCAGAAACCAAACTACCTGATTAAAAATGTTCACCAAGACATATCCTTAATAATTGCCAAACATCGCCCCCCAAGAAATCCAGAACCTTAAAAACAGCCAGAGTAAAACAAAAAAATCATATATACAGGTAAACCAATTAAATTACAGTAGACTTTACAACATGAAACTCAAGCCCAGAAGTGTTTGATATAATGTTAAGTCCTAACAGCAAACAAACTTCAAACTAAATTAACATAACCAGCAAAAATTTCCTTTAAGATAGATGGAGAAATAAAAACATCTCATGAAAAACTTTCTAAAGATATATGTATACTAAACCAGCACTCTAGAAATAATAACTAAGATAGAAATGATGAAACAAATAAATCTACAATTCCAGATGACATGAAAACACAAAGTATGTTAAATGAGCAAAGAACAACAAAAATGACAGGATATTTTTAAAATCAGTCAGCAAATGAGAAACCATTCAACTATAATAAATAACGAACACATCTCAGGAATATCTATGAATGTCAGTAGTCTGAACTCTCCAATTAAAAGACACAGATTTTCAGAGTGCATAAAAAACCAGAATGTAGAAGTCTATTGTATTTAAGAAACTCACCTAATCCAAAAACATATTCATAGACTATGAGTAAAAAATAAAAGGATAGAGGACAATATTTCATGCACTGGGACCCCTGAAACAATCAGGTGTAGCAATTTTAATCTCAGATATGGTAAAATTTAAGCTAAAACTGATTAGAAAAGACAAAGAAGTTCACTACATGATGGTTAAAAGAACAATCCAACAAGAAGAGATAATGCTTATAAGTGTATATGCATAAAGAAACAGCGAAAAAATTGCACAGTTCTGCCACAAAAGCAGACATCTGGATCAATGGAACAAAATAAAGAATATACAAGCTTCCTTTGAACCGTTAGGCTTTTTGATCATTTTGATCTTTAACAATGGGGCCAAAAGCACACAATAGGCGAAAGTTACCATATTCAAGAAATGATATTGGGAAAACTCAATGTATGTTTGCAGAAGATTGAGGCAGGTCCTATACCTCTTGATAAGTACTACACTAAAATCAAAATGAGTAGAAAACTAAACATTAAAACAGAAACAACAAAAGTACTGGAAAATGAGATAGTTACAATATTAAAAGTCATAAATGTATAAAAGGATGTTTTAAATAGAACTCCAATTGAACAAGAAATAAAAAGAATCAACAAATGTTGTTGCATCCAATTAAAAAGATTCTATTTTGCTTTTTTCTTCTCTTTAAATAAAATTTTTAAAATGTATAATTGCTATTGTAAAAAAAGAGGAAATAGGAAACATTATAAAAGATATATCTGCATGTATGTTTAGGTGTGTGGGATTGATATCTATATTTCTAGGCTCTTGTTGGATTGTTGAACAGATCTGTTTGCACTCTCACTGCTTGAGTGTCCACCTTGTGTGCTTTAATTTTGTAACTTGAATAACTACTTCTAAAAGAACAATATGTAATTTATCAACTAGTGATTTCTTACTGTTTATCTTCTTTTCTTGAAATTCTGTAATATTTCTACCTTTTTCCTGTTTTTTTCCTTTTGAAAAAAACTACAAAAAAGATTCTGCACAGTAAAGGAATTAATTGAGTTAAGAGACCACCTACAGAATGGAGACATATATTCCAGCTGTTCTTCAGATAGAGGACTAACATCTAGAATACATAAATACTCAAAAATATTAGACCATTTAAAATAAAAGATTCAATCAAAAATATGAAATGAATAGACATGTCTCAGCAGAATTATAAATGGGCAATAAGCATATAAAAGAAGTTCATTGTCTGTGGCCATTAATAAAACTGAAATTTAAAAAACACTAAGGTTTTATTTTACACTAGAAATAGTGATAATTATTAAGAAGTCAAAGAGTACCTAATGCTCTTTTGGCTGTGATGAAAAAGAAACCCTTCTAGATTTTTGTTGGTAATAAAAACTAGTACAACTAGCATGAAAATCAGTATGAAGATTTGTCAAAACTACAATTAGAAATCTCATGTGATCCAGCTGTTAGTCTTTTAGATATCTTCCTCAAAGTTCTAAATATATCATATCACAATGATACATAAGTGAAAATGTTTACTGCAGTACAACTCATAATAGCTAAATCTTGGAAATAGCTGGTACCCACATTAACAGATAAATGTATAAAATAAATACAGTATTTATACAGAATGGAATACTATATGGTTATAAAGATATTTGTCTAAAAAGGATGTATCTGGAAGACATGTTGAGTGAAATAAACAAATGCTTAAATACTGTATGGTATATCTCATTTAGTAAGGCAAAGTACGAAAAGAATAATGACGGATGAATAGAAGTAAAAAAGGAGATATATCTCTTGCAAAAAAAGGAAGAGTTTAAGGAGACCAAGCAAATGGTAGAGGGGGAGAAGGAATGAAAGTTAGTAGAATTAAATATGCCATGTATAGGTACATAGTAAGCTCAATGAATGTAAACATTATATGCCATAAATATGTGCTAAAAATAATAACAACAAGAGTGTAAATGTGGAGAGAGGATCTAAAAGTGTGGGGAACAAAGTAGGTGGAAAGGAGGTAAAAAATAAACAATCTGCACTATATACATGTACCCACTCAACAAGGTGAATGTAAATTTCATGTTCTAAAATATATATACTAACAAAAGAAAAAATATTGCTAAATCACAAAAAGTTTAATAAATAAACTAACAATTTTGTTTATAGCTAAAACAATGCTGTGAAAGTTCAGAGACAACTTTTTCATAGCAACAAGAAGCCTAGAATGAAGAGAAAATTCATCGCCATTTGCCTTTGGTTCTTTACTTCTTTCCATGTTCCCTCTTCTCACCACTTCCTTCCACTCAGCCTCATTTTAAAGATAGTAATTACTAAAACAATGAAAATGCTTCATGTTGTGGCTTAGGTTTAGAATGAACTTCAAATGTCTCATGTGTTTAGAGGTGGGACTTTTAAGAGATCACTTGATTATAAGGATTTTATACTTATCAGTGGATTGATGCATTGATGTATTAATAGCTAAATGTTCTATTAAAGGAGGACTTTGTTGGAAGAGATGTAACTGTGGTTGTGCCTTTGGAAGATTTATATCTTTTTCTGGTTCCCCAATTCTCTCTGCTCCTGCTTGGCTTCCATGAGATGAACTGATTTCCACCACCATGCTTCTCTGCTTCCTTTAAGTTGTATGTGTCTGGTACCATGTCCAGTAATGGGAAAGCTGAAAAATACAGAATATTGGTACCAAGACTGTGTAACCTGGTAAGTTCAGTGAATCCCATGAGCATGAGGTAGTTATCACATTTCTTTTGCCATTAAATGAGTTCCTTAGTCAGAAACAACGTTGTATGGTATACTATGATGGTGGATAAGGTATTCTAGAAGTCTGCTATTAGTAGTTTAGCAAGAGTATTATGTATATGGAAGACAAATTCATACCCAAAATAAAAGTTCATCCCAATAAAAACAAAATGTTGTCCTTTCCATAATGAAAGTGGTCAAATATCGACACTTTTTAAGACACTGAGATAAAGATTGATAGACTAACAATCTCTAAAGGAAATTTCAAAACAGAGAAATATTCAAGATGTGGCATGAGTTCTGCTACTTGCTATTAGCTAGATTTATCCCAGGTAATGTGAGCAAAAGATGTAGCCAAAATTTTTGAAGATACTTAAATTTTGGCTCATAAAGAGTCATGTATAAAGTTGGGATCAAGAATGGTCTGGTTGCTTAGGCTATTAGTGCCATTAAAAAGAAACTGTGTACTTGATACAGGACTGAGAAGAAAGATGTAATAAGTGTATGTCTAGAGTCATCAAGACTCTGTCCTTCACAAGCTCAATGGAGTAATAATGTGAACCTTTCATTTGAGAAGAATCCTTGAACCTGCAAACTCGAGAATGACATAACAGGCATTTGGTTCTCCAGGATTCATTTAGCTGTGCTCAGCTACCCAGACACTTAGAGACTGCTACTACCATGTTTCAAGAAGTCCTGACTACTACCCACACTTATGATGAGGCTTGATGTCACTCTCAAGTTTCTGGCTTTCCAAGCATGCTGAATTCAAGAGTTATGGCATCTAGGAGGATTTTACACAGATTTCAAAAAATGTCCTGGGAGGTCAGGCAGTTTGTCTCTGAAAACAACGCATGCAGCTGTTAGAGTGAAGTCAAAGGGGCAATGGAAATTCCAGGAAGCTGGAAATCACAGAAATGTATATGATTTGATTGATGGATGCTTCAGAGAGGCAATGGAACCAGCTGGAGAGAGAGGTCATGTGCACGTCAACCAGCAAGGTCATAGAGCAGGGCTGCCTAAGTCCTTTGGAATTCACACCTGGATATAACCTTCCCTGGGTGCTAAACATGAAAGTACAGGATTTAATGTTTACTTTTGTTTGATTCTTTTTTTATTTCCTTTGCCTATATTTGATTACTTTGTGCTATTGGATGCTGTATTTAATTTTATTTTTAATTTTTACAGGAGCTTAGAGCTTAGAATTTGCCTGTTGCCTCAGAGGAGACTTTGGTCTTCTACTGTTTAGCACTGCTGAAATGTTTAAGAGTGCGGTGACTCTTAGAAACAGAGTAAATGCATTTTACATAATGAGGTGAACATAAGCCTTTTGGGGACTAGGTGGTATTGTTTTGACCTACAATGTTCCCTGAAAGACTCATGTGTTCAGAAATAGTATTTTTGGAAGGTGACTAGAACATAGGAACTTTATACCTTGAATTGATTTATTAAATTTGCTATTGTATGGGGGCTTATTGCAAGTGTCATGTCACTAGGACATTTCATTGGGGGGAGTATATCTTTCCTTTATTCTTCCCTTCATTTTCTAGTTTCTGGCTGCCATGAAATAAGCACCTTTCCTGCATCATAAACTTCTGCCATGATATTTCTTTTTTGAATGCCACCAATCATGTGCCAAATCCTTTAAAAGTTAGCCAAATTAAATGTCTTCTTTATGTTTTGGGTATTGTGTGTTGTGTCAACAATGGGAAAGTAATTAATATATCTATATATACTTTTGTACACATGCATACCACATCCAATATAAGCAAGATTAAAGTTTGTGAGTGGAATGATGAAATGAGAGAAGTCGTGATAGTGTGGGCATGGGCTGAGATCAAGGAAAAGAATGTGAAGGAAGTGATTGTTGTGTTATAACTCATTGTACAAGAAGAACCTGCTATAGGTTATTTAAGAAGGTATACATTTAAAGACAATTACATTTGAAAAGTTAAAAATAAGAACAGCAAATAATATTGGCTGGGGACAGAAGGAAATACCCTGGACAAGGAGAACCTACACAAGACTGTTGAAATAATATAGGCAGAGAATAGTAACAGTCTAACTGAAGGATGTGCCTGGAGAAATGAGGATTAGGGAACAACACAAATAGGATAATATTTTCCTCAGGGGCAGACAGAAAGAGGAATTATTATTCCATATTTTTGCTTCTAACATACCTCACACACTCTGACATCAATGAGAAAACCCCCTACAGACATTGTATGATTTCTTCAGCTTTTAACTGCTACACTGAATTCTTTCAGTTTTTATCTCTTGTGCTCCATTTGAAGTCTTCTAGGGGAGCAAAAAAGAGGAAGAGTTTATTTCTTCCTTGTCTACTGACAATTTCAGTGGGTCACCCTGTGTGTCCCCAGGCAGACTGATCTTGCCATTTCCAGCATATGTAGTTGGAAACACAAATCTGCTAATATAGGTTAAATTGTATTATGTCTGGCTTGGGAACAAACGGATAATGTCCCTAGTACTCAGAAGCTGAGCTCTGATTAATGGCATCTATGTGTAATGCATGTCCATGGGGATAGAGGATTTGAAGGACAGCAAGTTTATAGTGAATTTTGGCTCTGGGATATAGTACATTTTATTCGTTTTAGTCAGTTTTTTTATTATAGTAATTTTGAACATTTTTTTTCTGTCATTGCTTTACACAGAAAGAAGATATGTATGCAGATAGGAATCAGTATCATGATAGTGTATCTGATAATCTCAGTGAGAGTTCAGTTATCACAAAATAGCATGAAAAATTAAAATATTGGAGGAAATACTTTTAATAATGCTTATTTTTAGAAAAATTTTTTTTCTCTTTCCTAAGGAGCTAAATGAGTTATGCTCCTTATATATAAAGACACCTCATTTTGAATTGCATTTATGGTGTAGACATTATGCTCACCTCAGAAGAGCTCTTTTATTTTCTTCATGAAGTTGGAGAAGAACTCAAGGCATTGTTTGTACTATGCAAATGATGTACTATTGCACTATGCCTCTACCTCCAGAACTCACTTTAAATAATGATATTCATAAATTAATCAAGCCCTGACAAAGGCAGCAGAATTGAGTAGAATTCATTTCTTGCCATTATGATACCATGGGTTCTCTCAGTCATGAAAGGAAGAGTTTCTGCTAAGTCTTCTAGGCTGCTAAGATATGGCCATAAACTAGAGTTTCCAGTTTTAGGAGACAGAAATATCAAATAAGTCCATTTTAAATTTTCCACAGACATCGAGAGGTATGCAGATTTGTATGTACAAAGCAGCCCCAAAGCTTAATCCTTTCTGTCAACAAAATGAAAAGTAGAAGTAGCTAGAGGCCATTTGTAAACACAGCAAAAGTTTATATAGTGTGAAATAAATGTAGTTTGCTTAGAAAATAAGAAATATAATACTTCCTTCAGTTTTACATTTGAATTATTATTTGTATGCTATCCTTCATTTTACTTTACATTTTTTCTCTTCTAGTATAGACCAGAGAGAAAAATTTTACCTTATGCAAAGATCTTCAGTTAAAAACAACAAAATCCAATTCAAATAAATAAATAAATATAATATATACAATATATAAATATATACTATATAAATAAAGATATAAAATATATAGATAAATATAAATAAACATATGTATAAATATATGTATATACAAATACATATACATATATATACATTATGATGAACATTTATGTAAGAAATCATCAAGTACATCATCCATTATGATTCAGTAATCTTCATCTCAAGATGTATTGATGCATGATATTTTTTATGATTTCTTGCATAATGTTTGCCAGTATTTTGTTAAAGACTTTCCCATCCATACTTACTAAAGTGCTTAGCCTTTAGGTGTTTTTCTTTTAGTTTTGGAAACAAAGTAAAGCTAACCTGCAGGAATGAATTTAGGAGTACTCATTCCCATTCAGTTTTATTAAAGAGTTTGAGGAGTGTTTACCTTAGATCTTCCCTGAAGATTTTGCAGAAATCAGGAGTGAATCCATCCTATCTTGGGCTATTTTTAGTTGGTAGATTTTTATTACCATTTTAATTTATTTGCCTGTTATTGGGTCATTCACTATTTTTATGTCTTTATTATTTTAGTAATTCAAATATATTTAGGAAACTGTCCACTTCTTCTGGATTCTCCATTTTATTGGAGTACAGTTCTCAAAATAGTTATCAGTAATCTTCTTAATTACAGCTTTTTCCATGGTGATTTTACATTTTTCATTTTTAATTACTTTGATTTGTGTACTTGCTTGCATTTTTTGCTAAGATTGACTAATATTTTGTCAATTTTATTTATTATTTTGAAAAACCATATCATTGATTCATTGATTTGTTTTAACAGTTTTGTCTGTTTAATTAATTTCTCTCTGATCTTTATAATTTCCTTTTCTATACTACTTTGGATTCAAAATATTCTTTCCCTAGAAACTTGATGAGCCATATTAGGTAATTTTCACTTACTTTGTTTTTCTGGTGTGGGCATTCATACTTATAGAGATCCCTTTCTCATACTCTTTCCAGTCTGGGGAGTTTAAAATTGTAATTACCTGGAAACATTATTGGAACCAATGAGTTAATTCCAAGCTATCACTTTTGGTGCAACCCATGGCAAAAATAAAGAAAGTGAAACATAATTATAATTATGGAGGATCAAGGGGTCCTGAGTCTGATGCAGATAAAGGTATATTGGAATGAATGCATCAAGGAGGACCTAATCCAGATTATATTAATTCATGAGGAGAGGAGTGGTTTGAGGATAAATGACTGTGTGAACAGTGGGAAATATGTGATTACTGTGAACTGGGCTATGTAGGAGGGCTGAAAACCCCTCTGTAATATGCAGAGAGAAGGTTATGCAGAAAGAGAAATCTGCATAATGCAATTTAGATAGCATTTAATGTTTAAGGGGTGGTGCTTCAGCTCTGATAATGCAGATTTTTGTGCCTTGAGAAGTCATAATGTCTTATCTTAAGGCCTGAACCTGATTGATAGTCTTGGAGCTATGGCTCTTTCTTCCTGCTTGGCTCAACCATGCTTTCATGGGAATCATGGTTGTGAAAAAGACCATTGACTATCACCTAGCTTCAAAGATTAAACCTCAGCACCTTAGCTAGCCCCATTTACATTGCTTAGAACTAACTTAAGAGAAAAAGAAATAGTTTCTGCCATTCTGTATATATCCGTACATGGAGAGAGGGTTAGGTTTAGCCAAAATGGATATAATAGCTCTGTATTCAAGGAGAGTCATTCAGATGGTCTTTCATGCATTCCTAAAAACGTCCCTTTTAGAACCCATAATCTATTGTATATTGTCCTGTCATAATCACTTGATTCTAGGAACTGTCTGAACTTTCCTTCAATGGGACACTGATTATTTGAGTCTATTGTTTAACTTTCATGTGTTGATTTTTAGTTCAGTGTACTAAGAATCTGATAATAGGCATGGTGTAATTCCAATTATTTTGAATTTAGTTAAATATGTTTTATAGCTTGGCATATGACCTATTTGGAGAGAGTTGCAAGTGACGTTCATATCAATGCATATTCTGTTGCTATTGAGTCAAATATTGTGTAGATAGAGGAACTCCAGCCAGCAGCATGTTCAGGGCCAGGCAGACCTGGGCCCCACCCGTGCCCCAAGCCATCCTGATGACCACCTTGTGGGACCCAGGAACTGCAGCCAGCAACATGTGCCCCTGCATTCCCACCTCGGCTGTCAGGGATCCCCCCACCTCCTGGACCTAGTATTGATGTTGATCTTCAGCTCCCACTCTTCCCCACAGAACTTTAGACTGTAGTAGATTAACCATGCTGTATCAAGGGGAGACTCAGTAACTCCTCATCCAAACAGAAGAACTCAGCAGGCTTCCATCAGTGAGGTGAGTTTGCCCCTAAAATAGGAATAGAGTTTGCCACCTTCAGTGGGTAAACAGGAAAAATAGCAAAGCCTCCTCCAGAAGTAGGCCATTGGTGAGCTTGGCAAGAGTGTGCATGAGTCCTTCCTCCACACAAATAATATCAGGTAGGTTGAGAACTGTGCCAATAAGGACTCCCCAAACCTGGAGAAAATTAAAAGGGACTATGAGACACCCAGAGACACAGTAGGGTTCCAGTCAAGATAAACACTATAAACAGGTAGATCTGGTGATTCTGAACAACGTGAAGATGTAATAACAGGAGGACATAAGGGGTGAATTCCATCAATACTCCTAAGATCAACAGGAAAAAATACAGGACTCACCCAACAGGCTCTGCATGGTGAATTCAGGTGAATGGCCCACCTCTTCATTGAGGGACCCAGCAATTGAACAAACATCAATCTTACAGTAGGATCTTAAGATACACACTAACAACAGTAGAGACTAGTGGGATTGAAAGACCAAATACTAACCTGAAAGGGCAAAACAGCAAAATGAAAAAAGCACAATGTAATCTCAAACATCTAGTCTGTTCAGGAGCAAGTACAGGGGACAGTGAAATAGAGTACTTCAAAAGTAACACACTGGAAATCTCTGAAAAAAGAGCAAGTGAAATTTTTAAAAAATGCATGAGGCTAAAGAAGAAATCAAATTAGAAATAATATCTCATGTAAAGACAGAAATAACAATCTTAGTAAAGGAGTTGCTCAGTGCACATGGAAAAGATGTTAGTAAAGGACTTTCTCAATGCAGATAGAAAAGATGTTAGTAAAGGTGTTGCTCAGTGCAGATGGAGAAGAAATAGATAAAAATGTACAGGAGCATGGGAAACTGATTGAAACCTTGAATGAACAATATAGTAAACAAGAAGAATCCATGAAACAAACTCAAAGAGATATCCAAGAAACAAAAAATTCTATTGAATGCTAACAAAACTGTTTAAATGAATCTGAGGATAGAATTTCATACCTTGAGGACAGGATCACAATTGGTGATCATGAATGGATAAAACTTTTTTAAAATAACAAAGCAGCATGAAGTGACAATACAGCAATTTCAAGATGATGCCAAGACAAAAACTACAGAACTAATCAGTGAAGATGAAGGAGACAACACAAATAACATAGGTAAACCAATAACAGCAGAAAATTTCCCAAACATGGGGAAAAAAATCTGATATGCCGATAAGTGAGGCACATAGAATGCCAAAAAGTCACAACCAACATAAATCTAAAGCCAGACATGTAATAATTTAGATCCCAGACATGCAGCATATAAACAGAATACTAAAACCTGTTAGAGAAAATACACAGCTCACTTATCTAGGAAAGCCCATTAGAATCATAGCAGATTTTCAGCACAAACTCTTAAGTCAAGATGAGCTTGGAGTGAGGTATTTCAAACACTGAAACAAAAGAACCTTCAACACAGATTTATGTACCCAGCAAAACTTTCATTCAAATTTAATGGAGAAACATGATACTTCCATGACAAAGAACAACTTAAGAAACAGGACCCCAAAATATGCTGTATATAAGAAATACATATGACCCCAAAAGAAACTGATAGATGAAAAATCAAAGGATGGAGAACAGTATTCCATGGAACAGGAACCCAGAAAAAAGTGGGACAAAGTGCAGACAAAGTGAACTTCAAACCTAAAATAATTAAAAGAGATAAGGCCACTACATACTTATTAGTGGAAAATAAGAGGAAGAACTAACAATTATAAATATATATGCATCAAACACAGGAGTACCCAACTATATAAGACAGATAATAATGGACATGAAAAACCATATTCACAAGAACACAATTATAAAAGGGGAACTTTATATGCATTGTCACAAAGCAATATGTCAACTAGACAAAAAGTCAGCAAAGAAATACTAGGACTGAATCACACCTGTGAGAAATTGGACTTAGTAGAAGTTTACAGAGTGTTCCACTAAGCCACATTGGAATACATATTCTTCTCAGCTGCACATGGGACATTCTCCAAACTAGACCATATATTATCCCATAAAATATTCTTAAGTAGATGCTAAGGTATTGAAATTATCCCATGCATAATATCTGAACACAGCACACTAAAATTGGAAATTAATGGCAAAAAATTGCAAAACCTGCATAAATACATGGAAATTAAATAACAACCTTGTGAACAAACAGTGGGCTACAGATGAAATTAAAGAAGAAATAAAGCAATACATACAATTCAATGAAAATGTGGAAACAAAGTACTGTTATCAGTGGGATGCAATGAAAGCAGTCTTAAGAGGGAAATATAGCAATAAATTGTTATATCTAGAAAAAAGAATGAGCTCAAATAAACAACCTAATGTTACATCTCAAGTTTTTGAAAAGGAAGAGCAAAAGCTCATAGAAGAGAGGAAATTGTAAAGATTAGAGCAGAAATCAATGCAATTGAAACTAAAAAAACAATAAAAAGAATTAATGAATCAAAAAGGTGTTTTTTTGAGAGAATAAACAAAATTGACAAACTTCTAGGCAACCTTATTAAGAAAAAGAAAGAAAAAACAAATTCAGGCAATAAGGACTTTAAAGGGGGAAATTACTACACATCCCATGGAAATTCAAAAGATCATGAATACCAACTTTAAAATTCTCTACTCACATAGGATGGAAAACACAGAGGAAATGGACAGATTTCTAGGAACATATGAACTACCAAAGCTCAACCAAGAAGATATAAAAACTTTGAATAACCCAATATCAGCTACTGAAATCAAAAATGTAATTAAAAACTTACCAACAAAGAAAAGCCCAGGTCCTGATGGATTCACAACTGAATTCTGTAAAAAATTTAGAGAAGATTTAATGCCAATACTCCTTAAACTCTTCAATGAAATAGAAAGGGATGGATCAACTTACACAAATCAATAAATGTAATACACCACATCAACAGAGGCAAAAATAAAAACCACATGATCATCTCAATAGATGCAGAAAAAGAGTTTGATAAAGTCCAACACATATTGAAGATAAAAACCCTACAGAAACTCAGAATAGAAAGTACTCTCATAAAGGCCATCTATGACAAACCAACTGCCAACATTATACTAAATGGACAAAAACTGAAAGCTTTCAACCTAAAATCAGGAGCAAGACAAGGATGTTCATTATCACCACTCCTATTCAATACAGTTCTGGAAATATTAGCCAGATCAATCAGACAAGAGGGAGAAATAAAAGGAATAGAAATAGGAAAAGAAAAAGTTAAATTATCACTATTTGCAGATGATATGATGCTCTACATAGAAGACCCCAAAAATTGCATTAAAAGACTACTATAGGTAATAAACAAATTCAGCAGTGTAGCTGGATACAAAGTCAACACTCAAAAATCAACAGCATTCTTCTATACAAACAGAAAACTCACCAAGAGAGAAATTATGGAAATATTACCTTTCACAATAGCATTTAAAAAATTAAATACCTAGGAATCAACCTAACCAAGAATGTAAAAGACCTATATGCTGAAAATTATACTACTTTAAAAAGGGCAATTGAAGAAGATATTAGAAAATAGAAGGATATTTCTTGCTCTTGATTAGGAAGAATGAACATTTTGAAAAAGGACATACTCCCAAAACTGTTGTACAGATTGAATGCAATCCCAATCAAAATAACATCAACATGCATTAGAGATATAGGGGAAATATTCCAAAAATTCATTTGGAAACAGAAGAAACCTAGAATAGCAAAGGCGATTCTGGACAACAAACACTAGAAAGGAAGCATGTCAATTCCAGACTTGAAACTATACTACAAAGTCACAGTGATAAAATCAGCAAGGTACTGGCAATAAAATCAACCTGAGGATCAATGGAACAAATTAGAAGATACAAACACAACTACAAAGATGCTCAGCCACCTGATATTTGACAAAGGTGCTAAATATGTTCACTGGAAAAACAGATAGCCTCTTTAATAAATGGTGTTGGAAAACTTGGCTTTCCACATGCTGAAGACTGAAAAGAGAACCATACCTATCACCATACACTAAACTAGAATAAAAATGCAACAAGGATCTAAATATTAAACAGAAACATTATATCTACTGGAAGACAAAGTAGGTAAAAATCTTGGAGACATAATAGTAGGGAGAGAATTCTTGAATAAAATGCAAACTACATGGGAAATACTTCAAAGAATCAACAACTGGGAACTCATATTAATAGAAAGTTATTGTACTTCAAAAGAAATTACCAACAAATTGAAAAGAAAACCCACAGAATGGGAAAGAACCTTAGTCAACAATCCCTCAGACAAAGGATTGATGTCTAGAACATATAGAGAACTGAAAAACATCAAGGCCCCCAAATTCAAAGACCCTTTCCAAAAATTGGCATCTGAGATGAAAACACAATTCTCAGATGAAGATAAACAAATTGCAAAGGAATACATGAAGAAATGTTCACCATCACTGGTCATTCGAGAAATGCAAATTAAAACAACATTGAGATTTCATCTCACCCCAGAAAGAAGGCTGCCATCAAGAAAACAACTGATAACAAATGTTGGCGAGGCTGCAAGGAAAAAGAAACACTTCTCCACTGTTGGTGCAAGTGCAGACTGGTGCAACCACTGTGGAAATCAGTATGGAGATTTCTCAAAAACTAGGATTGGAAGTTCCATTTAACCCAGATATTCCCCTCCTAGGTATTTTCCCAGAAAAATTGAAAAGGTCATGTCACAACAATATATGTGCACCCAAGTTCATAACAGCACAATTTGTGATAGCTAAATGTTGGAAACATCCAAAAAGCCCATCAAACAGAGAGTGGATGAAAAAACTGTGGTATTTTTATACAATGGAATGCTACTCAGTTATAAAAAAGAATAATCTTGAGGCCTATATCTGTGAATGGAGGCAACTTGAGAATATACTCATTAGTGAAATAAACAACACTCACATTGGTAAATATCACATTGTTTCTCTAGTGTAAAAAATAATAAGAATGGACAGAATAATGGTTTCCAAAAAGTATTACTGATGTAAAAGTGTAATAGCTATAAAAGTATAATAGATATAATAATAACTATTGTAAAAGTGAAAGGGAAGTGCTCTAAAGGATATAACAGTATATATACTGTGTAAATAGATGACCATATTACTAAGCTTTTGTTAGATCATTGAATAGAAGAGTTTTACTGTCAATGCTTAAGTGCCTAGCCAGTTTATATGCTTTGAATTTGTAACTTTAACAACTATTGTCAGGTTAACAATATGTAATGTATCAACTAGTGATTTTTTGATGTTAATTTTTTTGAACTATGTATTCTTTTCTTTTTTTATTTTGTCTTTTTCAAATTTTCTTTTCTTTCTCTTTTAAAAGAAAAAAGAAAAAATAGACTATATATTATCCCATAAAACATTCTTAAGTAAATGCAAAAGGACTAAAATTATCCCATGCATACCATCTGACCATAGCAAAATGAAACTGGAAATTAATGGCAAAAGAAATTGCCAAACCTGCATAAGTACATGGAACTTAAATAACAACCTTGTGAACAACCTGTGGGCTACAGACGAAATTAAAAAAGAAATAAAGCAATATCTAAAATTCAGTGAAAATGTGGAAACAATATATTGTAATCTGTCAGATGCAATGAAAGCAGACTTAAGCAGGAAATATATAGCAATAAATTGTCATATCAAGAAAACAGGATGATCACACATAAACAACTTAATGCTTCATATCAAGCTTCTAGAAAAAGAACACCAAGTAAAATCCAAAGCTCATACAAGACAGGAAATTATAAAGATCAGAGCAAGAATTGATGCAAATGAAACTAAAAAATACAAGAATTAATGAATCAAAAATCTGATCTTATGAGAGAATAAACAAAATCTACCAACCTCTAGCTATTCTTATCAAGAAAAAGAAAGAAAAATTATATTCATGCAATAAGGACTGAAAAGAAGGAAATTACTACAGTTCCCATGGAAATTCAGAAGATCAAGAATACCTACTTTGAAAATCTTTACTCACATAGAGTGGAAAACACAGAGGAAATGAACAGATTTCCAGAAACATATGAACTAGCAAACCTCAACCAAGATATATAGCAATTTTGAATAACCCAATATCAGCTATCTAAATTGAAAACATAATTAAAAATTTACCAACAAAGAAAAGCCCAGGTCCAGATGGATTCACAACTGAATTCTACAAGAAATTTAGAGAGGATTTGATGCCAATACTCCTTAAAATCTTCAGTGAAATGGAGGAGGAAGCAATCTTCCCTAAATCATTCCTGGAGGTAAGTATTACTCTCATACCAAAACCAGAGAAAGATCCAACAAAAAAGGGGAACTATAGGCCAATCTCACTAATGAATATTGATGCAAAGATTATCAATAACATGCTGGAAAATAAAATGAAACAAATCATCAAAATGATTATACATCACAAACAAATGGGATTCATTCCAGGAATGCAGGGATGTTTTAACATATGCAAATCAACAAAGGTAATACACCACATCCAACAGAGCCAAAAACAAAAACCACAAGGTCATCTCAATAGATGCAGAAAAGATTTCAATAAAGCCCAACAACTTTTCATGATAAAAACCTTTCAGAAACTCGGAATACATGGTGTCTACCTCAACCTTATAAAGAGCATCTATGACAAGCCAACAGCCACCGTTATACAAAATGGAAAAAAATGAAAGGTTTCACTCTAAAATCAGGAACAAGAAAAGGATATCCACTATAACCACTCCTATTCAATATAGTTCTGGAAATATTAGCCAGGTCAATCAGACAAGAGAGAGAAATAAAATAAATGAAGATAGGAAAGGAAAAAATTAAATTATCACTATTTGCAGATGACATGATACTCTACATATAAGAATAAAAAACTCCATTAAAAGAATACTAGAGGTACTAAACAAATTCAGCAATGTAGCTGGATAAAGAGTCAGTGCTCAAAAATGAATAAATTTCCTGTACACAAGCAAAAATCTCATTGAGAAAGAAATTATGGAAATATCGTCTTTCACATTAGCATCTAAAAACAAAACAATTAGGAGTCAACCTAAGCAAGAATGTAAAACACCCATATGGTGAAAATTATGCTATGCTAAAAAAGGAGATTAAAGAGGATATTGTAATATAGAAGGATATTCCTTGCTCTTGGCTAGGAAGAACCAACATTGTGAAAATGCCCATACTCCCAAAACTGTTATACATATTGAATGCAATCCCAACCAAAATACCATTGACATACCTTACAGATCTAGAAAAACCACTCCTAAAATTCATTTGGAAACAGAAGAAACCTAGAAGAGCAAAGGCAATTCTGGACAACTAAGGCAAGGCAGGAGGCATCTCAATTCCTGACTTGAAACTATACTAATAAGCTTCAGTGATAAAATCAGAATGTTACTGGCAAAAAAAATAGACCTGAGGATCAATGGAACAGATTAGAAATGCAAACACAATTACAAAGACACTTTGCCACCTGATATTTAACAAAGGGCCTAAAGATGTTCACTGGAAGAAGGATAGCCTCTTTAATAAATGGTATTGGAAAAATTGGCTCTGCACATTCCAATAGCTGAAACTAGATCCATGCCTATCACCATACACTAAACTAAATTAAAAATGGATCAAAGATCTAAATATTAAAACAGAAACACTAAATCTACTGGAAGGCAAGGAGGGTCAAAGTCTTGGAGACATAGGGGTAGGCAGAGAATTCATGAACAAAACTCAAACTGCCTGGGAAACTCTTCAAAGAATCAACAACTGGGATCTCACATTATTGAAAACCTTTGCAGTTCTAAATAAATCACCAACAGAGTGAAAAGAAAACTCCCAAAATGGGAAAGAATTTCAACCAGCAAAATGACAAAGGACTTGTATCCAGAACATATAAAGAATTGAAAAATGTTAAACCCCAAAATTCAAAGACCCTTTTCAGAAATGGGGAATTGAGATGAACAAACATTTCTCATATGAAAATATACAAATGGCAAATAAATACATGAAGAAATGTTTACCATCATTGGTCATTTGATAAGTGCAAATTAAAACAGCATTGAGATTTCATCTCACTCCTGAAAGAATGGTTGCCATTAAGATAATCAACTGATAACAAATGTTGGCAAGGCTGTGGGGGAAAAGGAACACTGATCCACAGTTGGTGGAAGTGTAGACTGGTGCAATCACTATGGAACTCAGGATGGATATTTTTCAGAAGACAAGGATTGGAAGTTCCCTTCAATTCAGCTATTCTCTTCCTGGGTATTTTTCCAGAAAACCTGAAAAGTTCATGTCACAGTGATATATGTGCACCCATGTTCATAGCAGCATGATTTGTAATACCTAAATGTTGGAAACAACCAAAATGTCCATCAACTACAGAGTGGATGAAAAAATCGTGGTATTATTATACAATGGAATATTACTCAGCTATAAAAAGGATGACCTTGTGGCCTTTATTTGTAAATGGAGGCAACTGGAGACTATCATCATAAGTGAAATAAATAAGAATAATATTTGCAAATAAATTGTGCATCTAGTGTAAAAATTAATAAAAACTGTAAGAGTAAAAAGACACAAAATATGTGATTGCAGTTATAAAATAGAATGTGAAAGTATGTGCTCCAAAGCATATAACTTCATGTATAAGTGTGTAAAATAGATAACCATATTACTAAGTTTTTGTTAAATCACTGAACAGAAGTTTTTGCTCTCTCACTGTTTGAATGTCCACTTTTTTTATTTGATTTTGTAACTTGAACAACTATTTCTAAGATGAGAATATGTAATTTACCAACTAGTGATTTCTTAGTGTTTATCTTTCTGAAATTGTGTAACATTTCTACCCTTTTTTCTGTTGTGCATTTTCCTCTAAATAAAATTAAAGAAAAAAAGAAAATGTTGTGTAGATATTATTAAATCAATTTAATCATTTTATTCAACTCTGATCTGTGTTAATATTTTGGTATAGCTTATGTATTGATGACAGAATGGTATTGTGGTCCTCAGGTATAATTATGTTTATGTTTACCTGATCTTTTATATTCAGTAAAGTTTTCTGAATTTAGTAGACATATTGTTGTTTGGTCAGTATATTTATAATTTTTGCTTTTTTCTCTTGGGTTGCCTCCTTAACCTCATGTAGTGAAATTCTAATATTCTTCTGCTCAGTTTTTGAATGAAAACCATTTTGTCTAAGAAAGCATTTATCTCTGCTTCTTTTGGTGCTCTAGGTGTATGGAATACTTTTCCAGACTTTGGTTTTTAATGTACTTTTTGTATTAACAGTTTATTGTTTACAAAAAACTTTAAGGTTTTGATTTTTGATCCATTCTACCAGTCTTGGTATATTTATTAGGGTATGGAAACTCTTTGTAATGAGAATTGTGACCAAAAATATTGAATTATACATCTAATTGAATTATTTTCATTTTTCTTTTTTTAATTTTATTTCACAGAGAATAAAACAAAAGATGACAGAACAACACAGATTGGAACAGAACAATACAAACAACACAGCACTTCAAAATGAGACAATTGGTTATCAACAGTAGCTACCATAATATCTCTTTCTTTGAAATAGCTGAGCATAGCTTCACACACAATAATATCAAACATAACAAAATAGAATAAAATATTTCAAGAGAATGAAAATATTACAAGGCATTCTGAACCAAATAACAGAAGATGAATGATGGCTATTATAATATCTCATTTTCCATAAAAATTTTATATTATTACACATATTAAAATCCAATAAGACACAACATGACAGAACCAATTGTAACAGAGGAACAAAAGCATGGTACAACTTCAAAGTAAGACAATATTAAATCAGCAATGGCTGCCATAATGTCTTGTTTTCTTCAAAACAGCTGTTCATACTATCACACATAATAAAATCAAACAAAACAGAATAAAACCATTCTAACTGATGAAAGAAAACATTATAAGGCCTTAATGCAATGTAATGGGGAATCATGATTACCCTAAAATCTTATGTACTCTTACCATTTCTTACACTAGGGAGAATATATTGTATTTATATATGTGAGTTTGGTTTATTTCACTTATGAATATGGTCTCAAGTTGCATCCATTATTTATAAATATCTCAATGTGATCATTCTTTATAGCTGAGTAGTACTCCATTGTATAAAAATACAACATCTTTTTTAACCATTGCTCAGTTGATGGGCACTTAGGTTGTTTCCAAGATCTGGCTGTTACAAGTTCTGCTGCTATAAACATGGGTGCACATATATCAGTGTGGTATGATGTCTTCAGTTCTTCTGGAAATTTGCCTAGAAGTGGAATAGCTGGGTAAAATGGGACTTTCAATCCCAGATTTTGAGGAATCTCCATACTGACCTCCACAGTGGTTGCTCCACTCTACACTCCCACCAAAAGTGCAGAAGAGTTCCTTTTTCCCCACACCCTCTCCAGCATTTGCTGTTGGTAGTTTTGTTGATTGTGGCCATTCTTTCTGGAGTGAGATGGAATCTCAGTGTGGTTTTAATTTGCATTTTTCTATTGACCAATGATGATGAACATTTCTTATGTAGTTTTTTGCCATTTTTATTTCTTCATCCAAGAACTGTGTGTTCATCTCAGATGCCCATTTTTGCACTGGGTCTTTAATTTTGGGGGTCTCAGTTTTTCAATTCTTTATAAGTTCTAGACAGAAGTCATTTTTCTGAGGAACAGTTTGCTAATATTTTTTCCCAGTCTATGGGTTTTCTTTGCACTCTGCTGGAGATTTCTTGGGACATAGAGAAACTCTTTAATAAGATGTGATCCCAGTTATTGATTCTGGGAAGTATTTCCCGTGCAGTTTGGTTCTTGTTAATGAATTCTCTACCTACCCCTATGTCTTCAAGATTTTTACCTACTTTGTGTTTCAACAGATTTAGTGTTTCTGTTTTAATATTTAGATCTTTGATCTATTTAGATTTTAGTTTAGTACATGGTGATAGGCATGGGTCAAGTTTTAGTTTTTGGCATATGGAAAGCCTGTTTTTCCAGCACCATTTATTAAAGAGACTATCATTCTTCCAGTGAACATGCTTGGCCCCTTTGTCAAAGATAAGGTGGTTGAGTGTGTTAGTAGTTGTGGGTGTGTCTTCTAGTCTGTTCCATTGATCTTCAGATCTGTTTTTATTCCAGTACCATGTTGATTTTATTACAGTATCTTTGTAGTATAACTTCAAGTCAGGGATTGTGATGCCTCCTGCCTTGCCTTTTCTACTTAGAAGTGCCTTTGCTATTCTAGGTCTCTTATGGTTCCACATGAATTTTAGGAGTGATTTTCCTAGATCTCTGAGGTATGTTAGTGGTATTTTCATTGGGACTGCATTGAATCTGTGTAACAATTTTGGGAGAATGGCCATTTTCACAATATTTATTCTTCCTATCCATGAACAAAGGATGTCTTTCCATTTACTGAGGTCTTCTTAGATTTCTTTTTCTGGGTATTATAATTTTCCCTGCATAACTCTTTTACATCTTTCATTAGATTAATTCCTAAGTATTTCATATTTTGGATGCTAGTGTGAAGGATGTGGCTTCCCTTATTTCTCTCTCAGTGATTTTGTTGTTAGTGTATAGGAAAGCTATTGATTTATGAGTGTTTACTTTGTGTCCAGCTACATTGCTGAATTTATTTATTATATCTTGGAGTCTTTTAATAGAGTTTTGACGGTCTTATATGTGGACATGGCAAATAATGATAGTTTAACTTCCTCTTTTCCTCTCTTTACTCTTTTTATTTCTCTCTCTTGTCTAATTGCTCTGGTTTGTATTTCCACTTCTATATTGAATAGGGGTGGTGATAAGTGTCATCCTTGTCTTGTTCCTGATTTCAAGGTAAAGGATTTCAGTTTTTGGCAATTTAATATGATGCTGGCTGTTTGTTTGTCATAGTTGGCCTTTATCATATTGAGGTAGAGACCATCTATTCCAATTCCCTCTAAGGTTCTTATCATGAATGCATGTTGGATCTCATGAAAAGCTTTTTCTGCATCTATAGAAATGATCATGTGATTCTTATTGTTGGCTCTATTAATATGGTGGATTACATTTATTGATTTACATATATTGAACCATCCCTGCATGCCTGGGATGAATCCCACTTGGTCATGTTATATAATCTTCTTAATGATTTGCTGCATCCTGTTTGCCAATATTTTATTGAGAATTTTTGCATCTATGTTCATTAGGGAGATTGGCCTGTAGTTCTCTTTTTTAGTTGGGTCTTTCTCAGGTTTTGGTTCTAGAGCAATATTTGCTTCTAGGAATGACTTAGGGAGAGTTGCTTCCCTTTCAATTTTATTGAACAGTTTGAGGAGTGTCAGCATTAAGTCTTCTTCGTATTTCTCGTAGAATTCCTCAGTGAATCTGTCTGGACCTGGGTTCTTGTTTGTTGGAAAGGACTTCATTACATTTTCAATTTCATTGATAGAAATTGGGTTATTCTGCAGGCTTATGTCTTCTTAATCCAACTTTGGTGGTTCATATGTTTCTAGGAATCTGTCCATTTCTTTTGTGTTATCGAACCTATGATAGTAGAGTTTTTCAAAATAGGTGTTGATGATCTGTATTTCCACAGAGTCGGGATTGATTTCACCTTTTTCATTCTGTATTGGATGAATTTGAGTCTTGTCTTTACTTTTTTAAATTAGGGTGTCTTGAGGCTTATCAATTTTATTCTTTCAAAGAACCAACTCATTGATTCATTGATTCTTTATGTTGTTTTCTTAGTCTCTATTGCATTAATTTCTGCTCTGATCCTTATAATTTCCTCCTTTCTTTTGGCTTTGGGCTTGGCTTACTCTTCTTTTTCTAGCTGTTTGAGGTGCAGTATCAGGTTGTTTATTTGTGTTTGTTCTGTTTTCCTGATGTGGGAACTCAGTGCAATAAATTTTACTGAGTACTGCTTTCATTGCATCCCACAGATTCCTGTATATTGTATATGTATTTTCATTTGCTTATAGATAATGTTTAATTTTTTCTTTAATTTTCTCTATGACCCATTGATTTTTCAAGAGTGTATTATTCAATTTCCATGTGTTTGTGGGAGTTTTGTAGTTTTTTATCATTAATTTCCAGTTTCATGGTGCCATGATCCAATAACATGCATGAGATAATTTCAATTCTTTTGCATTTACTTACATATGTTCTGTGGGCTAGTATATGGTCTATTTTAGAGAATGTCCCATGTACTGCTGAGAAGAATGCATATTCTGATGTTGTTGGATGGAACACTCTGTATACATCTATCAAGTCCCTTTGTACACAGGTGTGATTCAGGTCTGTTTTTTGCTGATTTTCTGTCTAGTTGATCTGTCCCTTTGTGTCAATGGCATGTTAAGGTCTCCTGTTATAATTGTGTTATTGCTTATTTGATTTTTCATTTCTGTTAATACTTGCTTTTTATAGCTGGGTTCTCTGGAATTTGGTGCATATATATTTAAGATTTTTATCTCTTCCTCTTGAAGTTTTCCCCTAACTAGTATGTAGTGACCTTCTTTATCTCTTTGGACCTTTCTTGGTTTGAAGTTCACATTGTCTAAAAGCAGAATAGCTATTCCTGATTTTTTTTGAGTTCCTGTTGCATGAAGTATTGTTTTCCATCCTTGGACTTTGTCTGTGTGTTTCCTTTTGGGTTAGATGGCTTTCTTGTAGACAGCATATGGTTGGATGTTGTTTCTTGATCCATTCTGCCTGTCTGTTTCTTTTAATTGGTGAATTGAGGCCATTTACATTAATTGTTATAACTATTTTATATTGGTTTATTGTTGACATGTTATCTTTCTGCTATTGTATCTTTATCTTTCCCTTCTGTTTAATTGGCTGTTTTGCTTAGTGGTTTTTTCCTATGTGTATCTGGAATGTCTTTGAGTATTCTTTGCAGGTTTGGTTTGGTGATCATGAAGTTCTTCAGCTGTTCCTTATCATGTAAGTATCTTATTTCTCCATCCATTTTGAAGGACAGTTTTGCAGGGTACAGCAGCCTGGGTTGGAAGCCATTTTCCTTTAGGATCTGAAAGATTTCAATCCATGCTCTTCTTGATTTCATTCTTTGTGTTGAGAAATCTGCTGTTAATCTGATAGGTTTTTCTTTATAGGAAACCTTTCTCTCTAACAGATTTAATATTCTGTCCTTATGTTGGATTTCTGGGATGGTGATTATTACATGTATGAGTGTAGTTTTATTTTGGTTATGGCTGTTTGGAGTTCTATATGCTTCACTACTCTGAATGTTGGTTTTTATTCTTGTATTTTGAAATTTTCAGCTATTACTTCTGTAAATAGCCTCTTGATATCAATTGTGTTGTCCCCTTCTTTTTCATTTATCCCTATTAATCATATGTTGTTTTTCTTTGCACCTTCTTAAACCTGTTGAATTTCCTGATTCTTTGTTATTTTAAAAAGATCTTTGCTTTGCTGTTCACTAGCTGCAATCTTATCTTCGAGGTCTGAAATTCTATGTTCACTTTCATTGAGGTTGTTTTGGCAACTTACAGTAGAGTTTTTGATTTCCTGTATATCTCTTTGAATCTGCTTCATGTGTTCTGTTTGTTTCTTATACTGTTCATTCAGGCATTCTATCTGTTTGCTTTGTTCCTCTAATTTTTTTAACTGTGTCTACTTTAGATGCATTCACTATTTCTTCCACTACTTTTGTCATTTCTTCTTTTACCTGGCAGATTATTTCTAATTTGAGTTCCTTTATAGCTTCCCATACTTACTCATTTATTTCAGTTGATATTGTTTCAGGTACTTCAGATTTATGACTAGTATTTTCTTCTATGTATGTGGCTCCCAGGCTTTGATAGGATGGGTTGGAGGTTTGAGATTGCATTTTGGTCTTTTGTTTTGTCATTTTCTTATATTTCCTTGTTTCAAGCAATGTTCCAAAATTTTCCCTGAGCATGATGGAAATCACCTCCTGAGCCCTCAGCTTCCAGGACTCAAGATCCTTGGCCCCCCTCGTTGAATGAAGTTCACTGGGCATGGTCCACTCAAGCCTGTGAAGACTTCCAATGCTAGTCCAGTGTCCTAGGTGTCTCAGCAGGCACCCAAGCAAGGGGAGCAATGTCCCAAGCTCTCCCAGGCCAGAGCCAGGGAGCTGGAACTCCAACTGCTGCAGTGTGGCCCTCCCTCCCCTCTTGGTACCAGAGTGTTCCCCTGGTTGAATAAAGGTCACTGGGCATGGTCCACTCAGGTCTGCAAAATCTCTCCAGGTTAGTCCAGTGTCCTAGGGGGTTGGGCGGGCACCTCAGCACTGGGAGTGGTGTCCCAAACTCCCCAGAGCCAATGCCAGTGAGCTGGAACTTCCTTTGCTGCCTGGGGACCTGGAACTTGGCTCGCAGTCATGCTGGCCTACCCTCTAGGCACCGGCTTGTTACCCTGGGTGAATAAAGGTCACTGGGTGTGGTTCACTCAAACCCTCAAAACCTCTCGAGGCTAGTCCAGTGTCCTAGTGGACTGGTTATGCACCCCAGCACCAGGGGGAGTGATGTTCCAGACTCCTCAGAGCTAACACCAGTGAGCTGGAACTTCCCTTTCTGCTGTGAGAGCTGGAACTCCTATTTTTATTTTTCTGATTCACATTTTTTTTAGCTCCACTTAACTGCTCATCTTGGTTAGTATATTCATTCTATTAGACTTTTTGGTTTTGTGTATTTCATTGTGTCTCTCTAGGATATCCTTAAGAATTTATGGAGTGATGTTTAAGTGGTTTAATTGTTCTTTGATATGGAAAGATCTTATTTATTCATTAATTTTTCAAGATAGTGTTGCAAGATATATCAGTCTGAGTTGGAAGCTGTTTTCCTTTTAGGCTTAATTTCAACCTCTTCTGTCCTTTATGGTTTGTGCTGAGAGCCATACTGTGATTCTAATGAGTTTAAACTTAGAAGTCATTTGTTACTTTTTTTTTACCACTTTTTAAGATTTTCTTATTTTGTTGAACTTCTGAATTTGATGTTGATGTGTTATGGAATTGTTCTTTTCTTGACTTGCTTGGTGATCCTCAGGCATCCAGGAACAATGGCACATGTTGAGAGGCACAACCTGGAAGCCTCTGCAGTGATCCCTACATAGCTGTGCACCCACAGGACTTTGCTCAGCACATGGTAGGGCCCCAACTATAGTCCCCAAACAGTCCAGGACCTTTGGATCATCACTGGGGTCCTGGTTGGCCCCTGCCCAGTGACCCTCAGGGAGCAAGGAGCCACTGAATATTGAGTACCACAACCTGAGAGAGCCTCTGCAACAATCCTTACCTGGCTATGCAACAGTTGGACTTTGCTGAGAACCTAGTAGGGCCCTGCCCAGAATCTCCAAACAGTCTAGGAAATTTGGGTCATACCTCGGGTCCTGGTTGGGCCCCACCAATTGTTCGTCAGGCAGTTGAGGGCTGCTGTGTGTTGAGTGGTGTGACCTGAAGCCCTCTGCAGGGTTTCCTACCTACCTGTGCAGCTGCAGGACATTGGTGGTAACATGGTAGGGCCAAAACTAGCATCCACAAACAGTCTAGGACCCATGGGTTTTCACTGGAGTCCTGGATGGGCCCCACCAAGTGAGCCCCAGGCAGACTGGAGCTGCTGCATGATGATTGGCATTACTTGAGGGCCTCCACAGAAAACTCTACCTATATGTGCAGCACCAGGACCTTGCTGAGAACTTGGTAGGGCCCCTCTCAGTGATCCCAAGAACACAGAAGCTTTGGTGTACCACATGTCATTAGCTGAAGGCCTGCCCAGTGTACTCTGCATACCATTCAGCCTCAGTACAACACTCAGCACCTTGTAGGGCCCAGCCCAATGATATCAAGTAGGCAGAGAGCTTCAGTGAGCCATGTGGGATGTGCTGAAGGTCTACTCTTTGCAACACACCCATTTGGGGAGCCTTTGAGTGCAACTAAGAACCTGGTGTGGACTGCCTAACATCCCCAGATCAACTGGGGAAATTCCCTGCAGTACAGACAGCCAGCCACAATCCAAGAAACAACTGAGACCTTGCATTCAGCTGCTCCAGGGGAATACAGGAAAATGACAAAATGAAACAGGAAAATGGAATCACAAACCTCTAGTCAATCCCAAACAATCCTAGGAGACAGGGATATAGGAGAAAATGTAAGCCATATACCTTAAACTTCTGAAATGATAGCGACTGAAGTACAGAAACAACTCCATGAAGCTATAAAGGAACTCAGATCAGAAATAATCTCCCATGCAAAATAAGAAGTGATAAACATAATAAGACAAATGCTGAACACATCTCAAGAAGACATAGATAAAAAATAGAGGAAAATGCCAAAATGATTCAAGCCTTGAATGAACAATGTAAGAAAGAACAAGAATGCATGAAACAGATTCAAAGTGATATCCAGGAAATCAAAAATTTTGTAGAAAGCTGGAAAAATTGCATCAGTGAATGCAAAGATATACTTTAAGACCTTGAAGACAGCATTGCAGCTAGTAAACAGGAAAAGAAATATCTTTTAAAAATAACAAGGAATCAGGAAATAATAATTCAACAGCTGCAAGATGATGTGAAGAAAAATAATATAAGATTGATAGGTATAAATGAAAAAGGTGACAACACAAATGATATCGAAAGCCTATTTACAGAAATAATTGCTGAAAATTTTCCAAACATAGGAAAATAAACTGACATATAGATAAGTCAATAATACAGGAATCCAATTAGCCATAACCAACATAAATCTATACCCAGACATATAATAATCAATATTCCAGAAATTCAACACAAAACAAAATATTAAAATCTGTTAGAGAAAAGAAACAAGTCAACTATCAAGGAAAACCAATCAGAATCACAATAGGCTTCTCAAAACAAACAATGAAATCAGCAAGAGCATGGAGTGAATTATTTCAAATCCTAAAGGAAAATGACTTACAACCGAGATGGAACTTGCAAAACTGTCCTTCAAAATTGATGGAGAAATAAATACTTCCATGATAGAGAACAGCTAAAGAACTTCATAACCACTAAACCAACCCTGCAAAGAATAATGAAAGATATTCTAGTTGGAAAAAAAATATGAATTCAAGAACACCAACAGAAACAAATCACCAAGCTGTGCAGACAATTAAACAGAGGGGAAAGATAAAGAGCCTACAGCAGAAAGAAATCATGGCAAAAATAAGAAAATGTATATCAGTTATAACCTTTAATGTAAATGGACTCAATTCACCAAATAAAGATAACATGGGCAGAATGCATAAGAAATGACATTCACCCATATGCTGTATACAAGAAACCCTTCTAATCCAAAAGGAAATTCATAGACTGAAAATCAAAGGATGGAAAACAATACTTCAGGCAACAGGAACAAAAACAAAGAAAAAGGGATAGCTGCTCTGTTTGCAGACCATTTGAACTTTAAACCAAGAATGATCCAAAGAGACAAAGAAGGTCACTACACAATAATTAGGGTAAAACTTCAAGAAGAAGAGATGACAATTTTAAATATGTATGGACCAAACATGAGAGCACTCAGATATATAAAACAAATATTAATAGAAATGAAAAATCAAATATGCAATAATACAAGTGTAACTGGAGAACTCTTTGACATAAAGAGACAGATCAATGAGGCAGAAAATCAGAAATGAAGTAAAAGAACTGAATCAAATTTGTGAACAAACGGTTTTAATAAGCATGTGCAGTATTCCACCTAATGAAAACAGAATGTACATTCTTCTCAGCTTCACATGGGACATTCTATAAAGTAGACCATATACTAGCCCATACAACATGGTTAAGTAAATACCAAGGAATTGAAATTATCCCATGCATACTATCAGATCATAGTGCTATAAGACTGGAAATTAATGTCAAAAGAAACTGCCAAATCTCCATAAACATGTGGAAACACACATGTGGAAATAATACACTCCTGAAAAATCAATGGGTCACTGAAGAAATTAAAGAAGAAATTAAAAAAATACTTACAAGTAAATGAAAATACAAATACAACCTACCAGAAACTGTGGGATGAAATGAAAGCAGTCCTGTGAGGGAAATTTGTTTGGGTGAATTCCCACATCAGGAAAACATAATGAACACAAATAAGCAACCTGATGCTCCACCTCAAAAATCTAGAAAAAGAAGAGCATGTCAAGCCCAAAGACAAAATAAGGGAGGAAATTATAAAGATCAGAGCAATAGAGACAATCAACACAATAGAGACAAAGAAAACAATACAACAAACTAATGAAACAAAGAGCTGTTTGTTTGAAAGAATAAATAAAATTGATAAGCCACTAGCCAATTTTATTTAAAAAAAACCCAAAAACCCCAATCAAATTCATGCAATAAGGAATGAAAAGGGCAAAATCACTACACACTCTGTAGAAATATAGACGATCATCATTACCTACTTTGACAACCTTTACTCTCATAGGTTTGACAACACAGAAGAAATGGACAGATTCCTAGAATCATATGAATTAACAAAGCTCAATTATGAAGATGTAAACTGGTGAATAATCCAATTTTAGTTAATGAAATGGAAAATGTAATTAGAACTTTATTAACAAAGAAAATCTCAGGTCCTGATGGACTCATTGCAGATTTCTACAAGAAATTTCAAGGAAGGCTTAATGCCAACATTCCTCAAACTCTTCAATGAAATTGAAAGTGAAGAAATTTTTTCTAAATTATTCCTGGAAGCAAGTAATAACCTAATACCAAAACCAGAGAAAGACCCAACCAAGAAAGAGCACTACAAACCAATCTCCCTAATGAACATAGATGCAAAATCCTCAATTAAATACTGGCAAACAGAATGTATCAAGTCATTAAGATTACACACAACTAAATGGAATTCATCCCAAGGATGCAGGGATGATTCAACAAATGCAAATCAGTAAGTTTAATACATCATGGCAAAAGAGCCAAGATAAGAATCACATAATCATTACAATAGATGCATGAAAAACTTTTTATAATGTCCAAAACACATTCATGACAAGAATTCTGTGGAAAATCATAATATATAGTCTCTACCTCAATCTGATAAAATCTATGTATGACAAACTAACATTTAGCATTCTATTAAATGGTAAAAAACTGTAAGCTTTCTCTCAAAAATCAGGAACAAGACAACTGTACACTCTCACAGTGCTCTCTCCTATTCAACACAGTGCTGGAAATATTAGCCAGAGCAATTAGACAAAAGAGAGGATAAAAGAAATAAAAATAGAAATGGAAGAGTTTAAACTATCATTATTTGGAGATGACATGATACTCTATATAGAAGACCCCCCCAAACTCCATTGAAAGATGTCTACATGTATTAACCAAGTTCAGTAATGTAGCAGAATACAAAGTCAACACTCAAAAATCAATAGCATTTCTCTATACATACAACAAACTTAGTGAGAAAATATTAGACAATCCATACCCTGCATAATAGCATCCAAAAAATGAAATACTTAAGAATCAATCTAACAAAGGAAATAAAATATCTATTCCGTGAAAATTACAACAATGAACAAAGAAATCAAAGAGGATCTCAGAAAATGGAAAGACACTCCTTGTTCCTGGATAGGAAGAGCAAACATTGTGAAAATGGTCATTGTCCCAAAATTGTTATGCAGATTCAATACAATCCTAATCAAAATAGCACTAGAAAACCTCACAGATCTAGAGAAATCATTCCCAAAATTCATCTGGAACCAGAAGAGACCTAGACTAAACTAAAGTCAAAATCGATCAAAGATCTCAATATTAAAACAGAAACACTAAATATTCTGGAAGACAAAGTAGGTAGAAATCTTGAAGACAGAGGATTTGGCAAAGAATTCATGAACCAATATCAAACTGGATGAGAAATACTTCCTAGAATAAACAACTGGTATCTCCTCTTACTAAAAAGTTTTTGAATGTCAAAGAAATCCACAACAGAGTGAAAAGAAAATCTAAAAATTTGGAAAAAAATTTTAGTCAACTTTCCCTCAGACAAAGGACTTCTATATAGAATATATAAAGAATTAAGAAAGATCAGCCCCTTGAAATTCAAAAACTTAACCCAAAAATGGGCTTCTGAGATGAATACAAAGTTCTCAAATGAAGAAATGCAAATGGCAAGTAAATACATGAAAAACTGTTCAGCGTCATAGGTCCTTAGAAAAATGCAAATTAATGCCATATTGAGATTCCATCTCACTCCAGAAAGAATAGCCAGGATCAAGAAAACCACCAATAACAAATGCTGCAGAGGCTGTGGAAGAAATGGATCTCTTATGCACTGTTGGTTGGAGTGTAGACTGGTGCAACCAGTTTGGAAATTTGTCTGGAAGTTCCTCAGGAAGCTGTAATTGGAGGTCTTATTTGGCCCAGCTAGTCCACTTCTGGGCCTATTCCCAGAAGAATTGAAAATATCATGGCACAGAGGTATATTTTCACCCATGTTTATAACAGCACAATTTTTAATAGCTAAATCTTGGAAACAGCCCAAATATCCACTAACTGAGGAATGAATAAAAAAGATAAGGTATTTTTATACAATGGAATACTACTCAACTGTAAACAAGGACCATATTGAGGCTTTTTTAGGTAAATGGATGTGACTTGAGACCATACTCGTAAGTGAAAATAAATCAAATGCACATGTGTAAATACCATATTGTCTCCAGTGTAAGAAGCTGAAAGAGTAAATAAGATGCAGAATCTTTAATAAATTTTGTGAAAGGGTAAGCAACTGCTCAAAGAGGAAAAGGTAACTTGGAAAAGAAGAAAAGAAGGAAGAGAGAAGGAAAAAGATATAAATTTGTGCATATACACTTAAGATTACTAAAATGATTGTCTTACTAATTTTATCAGTTCTTGGAATAAAACAGTTAATATCCATAGGGGTAGATCAGTATTGCATGACTGTATCTGGAAACTGGAGTAAGACTTTTGAAGATAACTATGCAAAACACAAAATTATTCATGTTCCTACCACCTTGTTTTGAAAGCCTACATTGTTATTGTTTTGGGCTTGTTATTTATTTGACTATTGCTTCTTATTTTTCTTACACTACTTTGTATTTTGATTTGTTTTTCCCTCTAATATACAAAGAATAAATGTACATGTATAGGCTTATATATTTCTAGAAGTTCACCTAAAGCATTTATAATAATTGATTTTCATATGAGTTAGTATGAACAGCTACACTGAAGAAAACAAGACATTATGGTAGCCATTGCTGATTTCTTAACATTTTGTTTTTAAGTATGATAACACTTTCATTCTTGGTTTTTATTTGTTTTAGTCTGTCTTCCATTATTTGATTTCAATATGTGAAGGTATGGACAGCTATTTTGAAGAAAACAAGAGACAATATGGTAGCCATTGTTGATTTCCTGGTGTCTGGTTTTGAATGGCCATAAGGCTCTCATTCTTTTGTTGATTGCTTTTGTACTATTTTGTGCATTGTGTGTAAAGGTATGAATAACTATTTTGAACAAAACAAGAGACTTTATGGTAACCACTGCTGATGTCCTGTTGTCTTGTCTTGAAATCCTGTGTTATTTGCATTGTTTTCCTCTGATTATTTTTTGGTTTGCTTTGCTTTGTTTTATTCTTTTTAAAATTAAAAAAAGAAAAAACTGACAACTCATGGTTATCTGAGTTTCTTTTTTATGACTGGCTTATCTGTATGTTAAATTATTTCTCCTAACTTGAATTTTTTTCTATTATTTATGTGAACAGGTTTTTATGTAATTTGTGTTGTCTTCTGATTTTTCACTAATTTCATTAAATTTTAGATTAATATACTTTGTGTCACCTAGTTTTTGGACACATTATTTGTGTTCTCTCTTCTTAAGATATCTGAGTATATCATCTCTGATATCAAACATATATTTCAGTTTTGATGCTCTTTTCATGCACTGATCACTTCTACTGCCCACACTTTATTTTTGTGTGCATTAAGATTTATTAAATTAATGGCTGATTGCTAAAACTTAGATAGTTCCTTTTTTCCTGTGTATGCAATTGTTGGATAGAATTTTAATTTAAATAGGATACAAGACTTTGACAAAATATTCTGTTTTAAAAAGTATCAAACATCTTAGCATGAAACTTTCTTTTCAATGAAATAAAGGAAATGGAACATAAATGAAAAAGCAGTGTATATATTAAAATATTTTTTAATAAATGGAATAGATACCTCGGGGAACCATTTGAGTGTTTGCACACATCCTATTTATCTAGCTTCCATTTTGCTGATCATATGACTATACACATATTTTATATATATATATGTATATATATATATACATATATATATATATAGTTTTTTAACACAAGAGAAACCATGCGATATTTGAGCATTTGTGTCTCACTTATTTCACTTAACATTATGTTCTGGATTTGCATCCATTTACTTAAAGTTATTTAAAGCTTACCTTCATTTATGGCTGAGTAGTACTCCACTATGTATTAATGAATATGTACAATGTTTCTAAGATCTAGCTATTGTAAACTGTACCACAATAAACATGTGTATTCACATGTAACATTAATAAGATGACTTTGATGCTATTGGAAAGATACCTAGAGGAAGGAGAACTGATATACATGCACTTTCTATTTTTAATTTTTTGAGGAAACTTTACACCAATTTGCACAGTGATTAAAGGTTGTACACCAACATTATAGAAGTTTTTTCCTCACATCTTTGCTAATTTTTGTTATTAGATTTTGTGATTATAGCCATTCTTTTTATGGTAAAATGGTACCTCAAACTAGTTTCATTTATATTTCTCTAATGGTCACAGACGTCAAAATTTTATCATGTATTTATTGGTCATTTGCTGCTCCTTTTCCTCCTCCTCCTCCTTCTTCTTTTTCTCCTCCCTCTTCTCCTTCTCCTCTTCCTCCTCCTCCTTCTTCATCTTCGTCTTCATCTTCTTCTTCGTCTTTGTCTTTGTGTTCTTCTTCCCCTTCTTTCCCTTTCCTCCTGCTCCTCCTTATCCTTCTCCTGCTGCTCCTCCTCCTTCTCCTTTCTTTTCCTTCTTCTTTTCCTCTTCCTCCTCCTCCTTCTCTTCTTCTTCTTCTTCTTCTTCTTCTTCTTCTTCTTCTTCTTCTTCTTCTTCTTCTTCTTCTTCTTCTTCTTCTTCTTCTTCTTCCCCTCCTGCTCCTCCTTCTCCTCCTTTGAAGTGTTTGTGTATATCAATTGCCTAATTTTAGCTTTGGTCTTTAATCTTGAGGAGCCTATTTTTATTTCATTTTAATGTTGCAGATTATATTCCCACTGTCCAAGAAAAATTTGATAACATTTATCCAATTCTGTAAGTGTTCTCATCACTCTATTGGTTATTTCCTTTGCTATGAAGATTTTTAATCTGATACCATGCCATTCATTAATTCTCAGTATTATTTATATTTGTTTGATGAGTTGTATTTTTTTGTCAGTTTCTTATTAAGGATTCTTGTATCTATGTTCCCTAGAGAGACTGGTTTGTCTTTCTCCTCTTTGCTTAAATGATTGCCTTGTTAGTGACCAGTATAACCTTAGCTTCCAATAGTGATTTTAGAATTACTCTTCTCCTCTCAATGTCATTGAAGAGCTTCAGAGTATGAATGTTAGGTTTTCCTTGAAATTATTTTCAAATTTGGCTTTGAACCCTTCACGTACTTTGCTTTTCTCAGTTATAGTGTTTTAATACTGTTTCAATTTTATTCATTCTTTCTTTTTTAAAATTTTGTTTAAATAGAAAAAAAGCAAAGCAGAAAAAATGTAGAAACAATACAGAATTTCAACAAAATAGTAAGAAATCACTAGTTGATAAGTTACATATTGTCTTCTTAGATATAGTTGTTCAAGTTACAAAATCAAAGCATACAAAGTGGACATTCAAACAGTGAGGCTGCAAATAGTTCTGTTCAACAATCCAACAAAAACTTAGCAACATGTTTATCAATCCTACACACTTAAACATACATGCAGTTATATCGTTTAGAACACTTTCTTTTCCTCTTTTTGCTTTTTAAGTCCATTATCTGTTTAGCTATATCATGTTTCAGCTTGCTCAGTACCTTACTCATCTGTTTTGTTATTATTTACTTTTTAGTCAACTTATATAATTCTGTTGCTTTGTTTTTTGAGTTTCTCCTCATCCATTCCCCATGGATCAGCTTTTGTGGAGTTGGGAGGTTTTGGAGGTATTTTGTTACTTTCTTATCTTTGTTAAATTTAAATTTCATTCTTTCTTATTGGAGTGTTGAAGATAGTCCTCTTGGATCAGTTTTGGAATTTCATATATGTCTAGGAATTGTTACAATTTTTGTGAGTTCCTCAATTTTTTGGTATACATGTTTGTTAATTAGTTGGCAATAATTTTCCAGATTTTGGTGGTATCTAGCTTATTTCAACTTTTTTTATTTCTAATTCTACTGATTTATGCCTTTAATTCCTTCTATTAAAATTGGCTAAAAGTTTTTCTAATTTGTATATTATTTCAATGAAAAAGCTCTTCCATACTGTGATTTTTTGTATCGTTTTCTTTTAGTCTCCATTTCATTGATTTTTGCTCAAAACTTTGTAAATTTTTTCTTTTCCAGACTCTGGATATCATTATTTTCTAGAAGCTTGACATGGATTATTAAGTTGTTTATTTGGCCTCATTCTGTTTTTGTGATGTAGGCATTTACAAGTTTACACTTCCTTTGTTGGGCTGCCTTCATCGGTCCCATACATTCTGCTGTGTTATTCTGGCATTACAACTTAAATTTTAGGAAGAATCTTTTTTCTTCCTTAATCATCCTCTGACTAATTGTTTATTAAAGAATGTATTTTTTAATTTCCATGTGTTCATGCACAGTTTTTGTTGTTTCTTTGGCTATTGATTTCTAGTTTCATTACAATAAGATTGTATAAAAGAATGATAAAATTTAAAGCTTTTTGGATTTAGTAGGCATGCATTATTAGATATTGTATAGTTTATTTTGGAGAGAGTACTATGTAAAAGAATTGGTATTCTTTTGTTCTGTGGAACTCTCTGTAATAAAGAAATTCATTCAAATGTTTGGTTGAACTTTCATTTTTCTTTGTAATTTTTTGTTTAGTTGATCTCTCTATTTGTGATAGTAGGGTAGTGAGATCCCCTACACATATGGGTTGTATTTAGATGCCCCACTAAATCCTTATGAACTTATATGTGGGTCTCTTCTAAACTGGTTATATATAGAGTGTGTGATATTGGAATTAAGGTTGTGGGATACTAAATTTATCCACCAATTTGAATTACCATAGCTCTAGGTGTGGCTGAATGGGTTACTGAAAACAGAAACCTGACTCCAGGTATGGGTGATACCACCTTAAAATGATCATAGCCTAGGTAAAATAGAAGAGAAATGCAGGCTAGATGAGGGTCAGCAAGACCCAAGCCTCTCCCCATGAGTCAACAACTTTCATGGACTGGGGGGAAAGAAAACAAGGCCACACCAGCAAGGAAGCCAAGTGTGGGAACCAGTGCCATGTGCAGCGTACCACATGACTAGAAACAACCAGGCCCCAGCACCAGTGGGCTGACAAGCATGAAGTACCAACTCCCGCAACCCACCACACATAAATGATCTGCTTATCCAGAGAAACACAAGCTGTGATATCTATCAAGGTGAAAGGCAATTGGATGCCTGTGGTGTTTTAGTGTTTCACTAACTGCAGGTCTAGGGCTAGTGGTTTGATCATAGGTTCAGAGAATAGCAGTATTTAGGGTGGCAACTAGGGAGGATTTCCTTTTGAGGGTTGTAGTCATTGTTGATTCCCTATGGTCTTGTTTTGAAGTCCTATATTGTTTATATTGTTTTTCTGGGTTGAATTTTATTCTCTTTTTTTTGTTTATGTCAACTACAATGGCAGGAGCAGTTATTTCAAAGATAAGGTATATTATGATAGCAATTTTGGACTTATTATAGGTTTGTTTTGAAGTCCTTTATTTCATTTGTTTTGTTTTTATTGTTTATATTCTATTCTGTTTGAGTTTGACTGTGTCTGAAGTTATCTGCAGCTATTTTGAATACATCAAAAGTCACTACAGTGACTATTCTTGATTTTGTAATGTTTCGAATCCTGTATCTCTTACACTGGCTGGTTTTGTTTTATTCTGTTTTATCCTCTTTAAAATAAATTTTTAAAAAATAGAAATGCAAGCTCTCTTCACTGCTTTCTGCTTTCTGCCTGCCACTGTATGAACTGATTTTCCTCTGTCATGCCCCTCTACCATATCACTCTGCCTTGGACTCATTTGACTATGCACTGAAACCTCTACAAAGTGTGAGCCTAAATAAACCTTTTCTCCTTTAACTTTGGGTGTTGGGTATTTTGTATCAGTAATTAGAAAAGCTACTAAGGCACCCCAAAAAATTATGCTAATGTTTATCTCATTTTTGATATCTATTAGAAAATTTTAGTGAAGTTGGGTACACTGCATTTTGGCCCACATGTGTTTATAATTTTTATTTCTTCATTTTAAATAGTTCTATTAACAAATATGTTTAAATAGTTCTATTAACAAATATGCCCTTCTTTGTGTCTTTTCATCAGCTATAGCTCAAAAGCAACCTCATCAAAAAATAAAATAGCTATTCCTTCATATTTTCCCATTGCATTAAATATATTTTTCATTCTTTGAATTTTATACTATTAATTTCCTTTAGTATTAAATATGTTTCTTGAATACAAAATAACATTGAACTTTATTTCTTAATTTATTCTGCTGTCTGGGTCTTGTAATTGGTGAATTAAATTCTTTTATATTGATAGTTACTGACATTTGTGTTGCATTGTTTTTCTGTTGCTGTTTTGGTTTTCTTGCTTTCCACTTAATTGCAATTCTGAAATCTTACATTCATGGTATTGAACAGTTTGGCATTTTTGCTTTATTGCATACTTCTAGGTCATTCTTAAGAAACTTTGGGAATATTTGTTTGGTGGTCATGAATTTGTTTAGGTTCTCTTTATCATGAAAATATTTTATCTTTCCATCAACTTTTTAAGATAATTTTGCAGGATATGACAGTCTATGTTAAGAGTTGTTTGCTTTAAAAATTGAAACTCTGGGCCAGGGATTTAGCTCAGTGGTGTAAATGCCTTTCTGGCAAGCATGAGGTCATGAGTTCAATCCCTGGTAGCAACCCCCCCAAAAAAATCCTTGAATCTAATCTCTCCTTGATGTTAAGGTTTATGTTGAAAAGTCTGTTGTAATTCTGTTAGGCTTTACTTTATATATGATTCATTGCTTTTCTCTAGCAGCATTTAAGATTCTGTTCTTGTGTTTTATTTCTGATATTTTAATTATTATGTGGCACAGAGTTTTTTCTATTGTATATTTTTGTAGTTCTATATTATTTACTTATTCATGTGTTAAATTCTTTTTCCTTATCTTGAAAGTTTTCTTCTTTACTTTTCTAAACACATTTTTATGTCTCTTGAGCTGGAATTTTTCTTTAATTCTAGGTAACATTATATTAGGCTTTGTTGGATCATCCAGCAGCTGTTGTATCCATATTTTAGGTTCTCTTGTTGTTTTTAAGATATATCTCATTAATTGATCTTTGACCATTGCCCTGTTGTATAGAAGTGACACTCCGCATTCACTCTGGTTATTTCTGCTGCCTACACTTTAAATCTTGTTTCTATTCTACTGTATTTGTATTCAACATAGTTTTAAGGACTCTCCTTTTTTATGTTGGGCATTCTTGTTTTTCATCTTTTCTTTAGTTCCATTAGACTTTTTTTGGTACCAGGAATAGAACTCAGAACCTTAAGCTTTGCCATGCAGGTGCTTATGTTGCTGAGCTGTATCCCCAGCCTTCCATAAGAGTTTTTTTAGTGTCTTCTCTAAACTTGCTGATCATTTCTTTTGTTAGAGCCATTTTCTGATTAATTGTATCTTTTTCAAATTGCCACACACCTTATAGAACTGTTTTAACTACATTGATAACCATTTAGACCTTTGTGGCTTATAATTTCCTTCTCAACTTCCCTTGGATTGGATTTGAGGGAGTTGGGTATTTTGGAAAGCATTTTATTGTCTTGTCTTTTTTACATGTGTGTGTGTGTGTGTGTGTGTGTGTGTGTGTGTGCATGCATGTGCAGTTTCTTAGGCACAATGTTTCTTAGTTATAGTATAGTTTCTTAGGCACAATGTCCAGTTTATTTTTGAGTGAGCCAACATATTATGCCTATGAGGTACTCTAGATATGGCATACAGAGAAAACCAATCGATAGCAACAGCTATGTTACCTGGTCTATAGTACTAAAATCATCAAATGAAAAGCACTAAATGCATGCTTTTCAAAACTAAGTATCATTCATAAACTGATCTAACCAGAGAAAACTGGTCCATAATTTCAGGGAAGACACTTAGGCCTCCCAGACATTGAATGATGGAAATGTAGACCACTAATTTCTTCTGGATGGTCCAAAATCTCTAATGCACCACTACACTAAATGCCACATTATTCAGGTTCATACTATCTGAAGGTTTTATTAGCTAAAGTTGCCCCCAATTCATAAGCCATTCTGCCTCTTTACTTCCTGTGCTTATTCCACATAAACCCTACACCACCATAGATTAGAATCTGATATTTTGGAAATGATCCTCATCAGTAGCCATCAAAGCAAATAAATCTGCCTCCAAATCCTGGGTGGCATATCAGTGGTTCTGCTTGCTATAGCATCTGGTTCATAAGATGGGAAGACTAACTATACTGATCTCTTTGGTCACTGGTCATGGCCCTCAGGGTCAGAGAAAGAACATCTCCAGGTCCCAGTGGAAAGGCATGCCCTTGAGGGTTTGGGGTCATCTCAAGATCTGGAGGAAAATTTGTTGCTCCAGTGGCTCATATCAGACCCCAAAAGGAGGTGGATGCAGTCTGTCTGTCTGTCTGTGTGTCTGGCTGCCTGTCTACCTGCTTGAACCTGGTAAGACTCCTGGGGGGACCCCAGTTAGAATGTCTGTCAGTCCTGTTAAGTTTGAGCAGAAGGGGATTCTTTTCAACTCTATAGTCAGGATTGCCCTCAAGTTTATGGGTTTGGAATGTTTAACCTCTGAGTGCATGCTGAATGAATGTGTGAGTGAGTAGAAAGGACAGCATAAACAATAGGCTGCTCTGGCTGTGCACCAAGACTGAGAGGTACTGGTTGAGGTGGCTGATTGTGCCGTCAACAGCATCCCTCTTAGCTAAATTGTGCCTAATTCCCTGTGAGGGGTGTGGAAAGGTAGGCATCTGAGTGGTCTCTCTCTGAGGGGCACACACTCTTTGTCTGTTGCATCATCATTCAAAGGTAAACAGCACACACATAGAAAATCAGAGATGTGAATTAATTAGTCAAGACCCACAGTCCCTGACTGCAGGAAAAAGGGCTTTTATGGAGTTAAAAATGAAATAAAACTACTCCTTGCATCTCAAGGGGGAAAAAGGCCTATTGTTTCCAAGAATTCTACCTTGGCACTCACATCAGCTGCTGCAGTAGCTGCCAACACTTATACTTTTACTCTCTGCTCCCAATGCATCTACTTACAGCCAATTCAACTGGTTCCAGCTAGCTGTTACCTGCATTTGGCCATAAAATCACTCCCTGAACCTTTTGCTTCATGACTACACTATCCTTGTCAGACAGCATCATGTAATGTCCTCCTGAGATGATTGTCAGCAATTCCTTCTGAGTTCCACATTTTGACTGAGGAGAAATTGGACTGTCAACTCTAACAAATGAGTTGACATGGCCTTCCTCACTCCACCTGGAAACCTAAAGTCAGACAAGCACTTCTAAGAGACATCAAAGAGAGGAAACAAAAGTCTCATCAATATGTCAAAAGTTACCTGTTACACATAAGCCTTATATAAGAATTATGGGCACTAAAAAATAAACATCCCCTTCATCTGTGAGACACAAATAAACCTGATTATCAAGGCCTACCTCAACCTGAACCTCTCCTCAGCCTGTCAGGATTGGATGGATGGGACAGATTTAATTCTATCAACTTAGGCCCCAAGAGCCAATGGTCATTGCATAAGTCAGGGGAAAACCTGTGACTTTTCTGCTGAACGCTCTCTCTTCAAATGTTCCCTCTGTCAAAATTTACCATCACTGGGGCAACTGGGACTCTTGTCCCTCACCTCATCTGTGAGGCATGGTCTTGCACCAAACATAAATCCCTGTTATCAAGCCAGTCAGTCTTCTTTCTCATTCCCTGAAAAGCAAATGATGCCTGAATCAATCTGAGACAGATAACCACAATCCTTAAGTTCTGAAAACGCTTCCCAGAGGTATAAGCAAAGACTCACCTCCAGACTATCAACCATGCTACCTCACCATGACTCCACTGCTGTCAAATGTCATGGGAAGCATAAACTGGCATCTAGCCAAACATCAGCCTGATAGACTGTTAATCTTGGGCAAGATCTCTGTGCCATCAGTAGTGCCGCTATCACCTTGCATTCTGTGGTTCCCAACTCATATACCTATTTTGGTCTGTTACACAATTGCTACAAGGGTTTGGAAACTCTCCCACTACTTTCAGGGAAACCCTGACAACAGATTGGGCCAAACCACCAGCACCTTTAATTCAGGATAGTCTGTTTCTCTATAGCTTCCAGCTCCATCAGAGTCCTTTGAAAAAAATGCTGATTGTGAAAATCCATTCCAGGTGAACACCAATCTGCATTAAACAGTAGGCTAAATTAGAAATCCAACTATACACCCAGAGGCTTCAAAACCATGAAATGTTTATAGACTGCCAAACCACTAAAATACACTTTTCCTGCCTGTCAAGCCAGTTCAAGGTCTCCAAGCTATAGAGGACTCCATGATGGTCCTATGTATACATTGCCTCGGTCTTCTGCCACAAATACACTGCTGATATACCTGCCTAGACCTAAAGAATGCCTTCTTCTCCCTTTGTTTGGCTTATTTCACCCATCCTCTCTTCACCTCTAAATGAAAAGACCCCAGTTCTGAACTCAAAAGTCAAATCACCTGGACTAAACCTCCCAGAGGTTCAAAAACTTGTTTACCTTCTTTGGAGAAACACTCACTGCTGATCTCACTAGTTTCAAACTATCACTGCACTTCTGATTAATGATACTCAAACTGCCTGTTGGAAAGACCTAAAAGTTCTGTGCTACAATATCTGTTAGAAACTGGTTACATGAAAGAAACTCCACAAATTTATTGGAGTTACTGGATTCTATAAAATCTGAATCTTTAAATTCAGAAAAACAATGATGCTCACTGAGATTGGCAGCCCCTAGGAGCACCCAATGTCCTACCCTTACAAATACTTGAATCAAGTCAGTATGGGCTCCTTCCCCCTTTGCCTTCATGCTGTAATAGTCACTGTCCTTCCAATCAAGATAACCAACAAGCTCACTTTAGGCCAAGACCTAACTGTCCAGATGCCACATGCAGTATTAGACCTCCTAAATAACTGTGGATCACTCAGTCTTGCCAGGTATCTGCCCACCAAGTTGGGTCCAACATATTATGACCTAAAATGGACCCCATGATGGATGCTGAGTACAGTGTGTTTACAGATAAAGGTAACTCTGTTATTATAGGCTGTTGTCCCCTTGGACAAAGTTATTATGACCAAAGCTCTCCTGATAGTGCTTCCTTCCTGCTGCTATTTAGAAATGTGTCACCAAAGATGCCAAACCTGTGCTTCTAAGCCTGCTCTGGGTATCTCGGTGACTAAAAAATTAACCCTAGCCAGAAAATTTTTTCACAGTACTCCCAGAAGATCAGAGCCAGAACTTCCCCCACTGTTTGTTTTGCAAGTTCAAGTAAAGTATTGACACTCTACAGCCAGTTCAGGCTACAGAATCTGTATCATCAACCCCAACCTCAACCCACTGATATATGTTGGTGCTTACATACACCTATTCAGGCTGGCAAGTGCTGTTCCCTACCCCACATAAGAAGACAATAAAGTTTTGTAGTGTCTGGCTCTGAAAAATCATTCCTGGATATGGCTTACCCTTCAACACTGGCAGCATTTGTAGCAGAGATAATTAAATAAAAACTACATACAAGCTTTGAGTTGTAAAAATTTGTAAAACAAAATATAACCCTACAGAAAAAAGCTTGTAGTTAGCTCTACAAAAGTTTAGCTAAAAGGTCAGTTATACCTGTAGACACTCCCACACATATATATAATTCATGTACATGTTAAGTACCTGTACAAAATTAAGAAATGTAGCCATACATCTGGTGGAGAATTTATCTTGGCTAGACATCTCATTCTGAAGAGATTACATACTCAAAACCTTGCTTTGATCACTCTAGACACTAACCAGTCTATGCACACTGAGAACACTATTCATCTGATTGCTCCACACTTATTCCCCTTGAATTTTGTGTCTTTTCAGGCTGCTTACCCCGTCCTTGCTTCCCCACCCCCTGCTAACTGTGGTTTTTGCCTTAGTTCTATGGATGATTGCCCTGAAAGCATTAAAAGAAAAACAGTAAGAGCCTTACAACTGATAAAGATTTGATGAACATCCAAAGCAAATTGGATACTCTCTTGTGTGAGAGACAACTGGAGTGACTCCCCTTGAATACAGAACAACTGCTGCAACTTTGATTATATGGAGACTTATTTTCTTACACTGATATGCACACAGCTGGCTGTGGTATTTTCTTCTTTCTTCAATTGGCTCTAAGCATTGCAAATAAGGCTAGCCAAACTACTGATATGTATATCACACAGACTCCTGTCTCCTTGCATAGTGCTTTCTGTAAGAGATGAGCACAGTGGGATGGTAGAGCCATTAGCTCAAAAGATCACATGTAACATGTCCAGCAAAAATTTGCTGGGGAAACTAAAGGATGGAAGGAATGTAATAGAAAATGTCCACCCCAGCCAATATACTTGAGTTTCTCAGTTGCCCAGGTAATATTTCCTGTTGCTTCTGTCTCCTGGAAATGGCTGATAACTGTGATGCATAACTGGTCACTATTGTTACAGGTAGCTGAGTTAGTCAAAAATATTAAAGGCAGTGAGACAGGGCTAGGTCCTCAATGGAGCCAGTGCAGACACCTGGCAATTGTGGGGGAGACAGACACCTCCTGCTGTGGGCCAGGCCTCAAGACAAAGGATCAAACAAATGCATCTACATCCTGGGGATTAATATTCTAATTAGTTCCCTCTCACCCTGGAGTAACTATCCCATCCCTCTAGGGTAAAGGTCACAGCTCTAAGAATGCCAGCTCTCTAAGTGCCTTGCTTTCCCATTTGTCCCTAATATAATCAATTTTACCTGAACTATTGATCTTATTAGCTAACTATAATTATGTCCCACCTTATGCCCTTCTGCTTGGTGAATTCCCAGTTTCCCCCCATCTTGAACTCTTGGTTTTACTCTATAAAAGTCCCTGGAAAAGACAGAGCCTGGGGCACCCCACTCAGGACCCCCTTCTATACATCTTCAGACAGAAGCTTTCTTTCTCTCAATAAATATATTCTACTCTTCACCTCCATTGTTTCTAAAATTCGTTCTTCAATTTTAGAGAACATAAACTCACGGACATAGTAGGTTGGGCATTTCATTTCTCTATATCACTATGATGCATATTGTAAGAACCAATCCAAATTTGACAAGTCATTCTGCCTCTGTACTTCTTGCTTGCTTAACTCATATAAGCTCTAAACCACCAGAGATATCCATTGCTCTGCTCTTGCTTTCCATGTAGACTGTGTGAGGCCTGAGATAGTGAGTGTGGGAGGGTGGCAATGTAAGCAAAGTCTCTCTGCTCCCTTGTTCCCTGTGGATCACACTAGACTGGGCCTGGTGGTGGTGGGAGTAGAAATCCAGTTGTTCTGTGCTTCTGCTTCCCATGTGAGTGATGCAGGACTAGCATCAGGAGCAATAGCTGTGTGTGCAGCATATGCCATTCTTCTGTGCTCCTGCATCTTGCATGGTTTAACCCGCCCATAATTTCAATAGACATTTTAATTTCTGAGATTTTTAAAAATATCTTTCCATAGCCTCTAATTCTTTGCTAAATATACCTTGTACAATTTTGATTAGCTTAGCTAAGATTTTATTTGTGTTTTATGTAAACTCATGATTTCTTAAATCCACCATATGCTTATTTTTACCTTATATTAACTTGCTGAGAACATTTTTCCTGTGTTTTAGATCTTCTTTTATCATTTTGAATAACTCCACAGTGTAGCTTATGATTTCTTTTTCTTTTTTTTTTTTGGTGAAGCTACTGTGTTTATTTATTTTTGCTTTTTAAATTTATTTTATTTTATTTTACAGAGAATAAAACAAAACAGGACAGAACAACACAGATCAGAACAGAACAATACAAGCAACACAACACTTCACAACAAGACAACTGGATATCAAGAGTAGCTCCCATAATATCTCTTTCTTTGAAATAGTTGAGCATAGCTTCACAAACAACAATATCAAACATAGCAAAATAGAACAAAAGCACTCAAGAGAATGAAACTATTACAAGGAAATCTGAACCAAATAACAGAAAATGAACAATGGCTACTCTAAATCTCATTTTCCATAAAAAATTGTTTATATTATTACCCATACTAAAATCCAGTAAGACAAAACATGATAGAACCAATGGTAATAGAAGAACAAAAGTTCATCCCCACTGAAAATCTGTGAATTAGCTTTAGAGCACTTGGGACTTTATGAAAACATTTTGTTGTCTTGTTGTCTTGTCATTTCATATTTCTCTTTTGTGCTCAGTTTTGGGATTTTATGATACAAAGACTTTGCTGCTAGTATGAGGATTTCTTTAGTTAATTTCTGCTTTTCTCTACCACACTCAGGGCTTGTCTGACCACAGTACTTTGCTTGTGCCTGTGGGTTCAATCACTTCTGGTAATCTGTGGGAGGGAAGGTAGTCTTGTAATTTACCTAGCACTTGGTTCTCCAGGCCTTGATTACAGTTTGTTAATGACTTAAACACAATCTAGTTATTGGCATTTACTGGCATAAAGAAAAATTTGATTGTTGTAAATAATCAATCTCCCTGGCAATATAACTGAATCAACTATAATAAAGTCAAAGGCAAAGTGGATGTCAGCATACCATAAAAGCCAAAAACTGTAACAACTTTACCCACCAAAATGAGTTATATGACAATTATATATATATATATATATATACACACAAATCAAATGTTTAAATACAACACCTACTAAATTCAACAACTATTTCATCATTGACACATTCATGACCAGATAGCAATTCACATGTCTCACTCCCAGGAAGCTCTGATTTGAATTCTATTATCTGATGATAAATAGCTAACCACCAGTGGTTCAAATCACCTAGCAGTCATGCATGTATTACAAGTGGTTCAAACCTGCAGGGATGTGTAAACAAAAAAAAATTGCAACGTTTATAGATTAGAGTCTACTAGTTAATGATTAATAAAACTTATGGTTATACTAGAGAGCATAAAGGAGGTTGAGAAAGACAGAATGAAAGAAGTAAAGTTGGAAAAATAAAGTTGAAGAAAAGAGAAGTACAACAAAAATGATCCCATTAAGGAGTAAACGAAATTTAATAGAATACAGAAAGATATAAGAAGTTTAAAAAAAAGAAAAATCTAAACTCAAAAGCAATGGAAAAATGAATCCAAAACTTTTCTCAATGTTTTTGTTTAAGTTGTTTCTTTCCAGGTCTACAGTTTTGGATTCCAGTAGATATGTAAGAGTGATACTAAGTCACTACTCTGACCTATTTTGTTTCCACACTTATGTTTTTGTGTATTGTACACTACCTCCTGGGAGTTGTTGGTTAGTGTTGCCCATACTGTAGTCAGCAGTACTAGTTCCCTCTTTCTGTATCCCTCTCTGCACCCAAAGTCATATTTCCTCCCTTAACCCTTATGTGTGAGTGGGTTTGTGAGGTGCTCCCTTTAATTCGAAGGCTCATGTGTTGCTGTACTCCTGGCTGTGGCAACCATTCAAGCCAAGGCGTATTCTTGTTTCTGTTTGTAGCTGGAAAAAAACCCAGATAATTCACCTCTGTACTGGATGTAGACAGCAAGGTAAGAATTCGAACAAACCACTGGACTTAATGTCAGCATTGTCAGACTTCTCCATCTGAAAGTTACATGTAGAGGTTGTGACCCCTGTGTCTTTTTAAACCTGAATTTAAACTTCTCAGGGAGTCCATATGTAGCCCACTCCATTTCTGCAAAAGTGTCTTGTCATCTCCTATCTATTTACTCTTGTAGAGTGACATCAGAAACCCTGAAATACAGTTGTTCTGTGACTCAGTGTTAAGCAATTAACTGCTTCTCAAATTTGACCTGATTAAACCCTCTCAAATATGGCAGGCATCAAACTGAATTTGTACTATAACTTTTACCTGCCATTAAGGATTCACTTTCAGAGTAAAGCTCCACACTGATTTTGTAGTTTACAATGACTGGGTTTTTCTTAGGGGTAGTACTTCTAAACTTGTGTTTCATTTTTTTCCTGTAGCTGCTCCAGGCTTACTTTGTGTCAGCAGACACAGTTTGACCTCCCTGGTAGCTGTGTTGCAGCTGTGTTATCTGTTGTATTCTGTTTCTTCAGCTTCTGTTATTTCTAGTTTTCCTGGCAAGTCTCTTCCACTTTTCCAGTGATCTTCTTTTTTTGTTATTTTTCTAATCACTAAGTTGTTTCCAGGTGTCACAATTCTAGGGAAGAAGCTATATTTTGCTGCTGATCTCTACTACACCATTTTCAATCCTACTTATATATTTTTTATTTTTATCAATGTATTAATTTTTCTTTCATGTTAGTATATTTTCAGTAGTATTGCTTTATGCAAAGACTTTGATTAGATTGATGGCAATACTTAAGGACTCTTGGTTGAAGTATTAAACTTAGAAATTGTTCCCTTCTTACAATGACTCAAAATAGACATTACAATTTCTTACGGAATAGACTATGAGAGGTTAGAGGACTTTTTCTTCTGTAGGCGATTTAACTTATGGCTTCATGAACACTAGGAAAGAACTCTACAAACTTCTCATTTTTATTTTATTTTGAGTAAGGGTTATTGTACTTGCCCAGGCTGGGATCAAACTTTTGACACACTAGATCACATAGATCAACTTGCTTATTTTGCTGATAATAGTGAGGTGAAAAATTGGAAATGGGCCTTTCCAAGGACAAAAGTGTTGATTAACTTCTTTTTGAAGTACTCTTTTCTCTGGATTTTAGTAACATCTTTCTCTCACTTTGTTTCTTCCTAGCTCCTTCTTAGTTTCCTTTTCTCCTTTATTTTGTCTATGTCTTAGACGTTTTTTCTTAACCAATAGAGCCTCTTCTTTATAACATGACCTTTCATATTAATATTTCATAGATAAATTTACTATTAATTTGCTAATGATTAGTAAATCCACATTTTAAAGCTATGAACTTGTCTTGTCCAAATGTCTATTTATAGTTTTTGTCTGTCATACTTACCTGAAGGGCGATATGTCTAATATTCGATAATCATTTTTCTTTCACCTACCACAAAGAGGCTGTTCTTTTTTTCTGTGTGCCCTGTTTTCATGTATGGCACCATAATAAACACAACTGACCAAGCCATAGAGCTGGGAATCATTCTTGAGTCCTTCTTTCTTAGTCCATCCCCAACTCTCAGTCTATTTTTCCGTAAGATCTGTGAGGACTAGTCCAAGTATTAATTATTATTTGTTTATACTACTGTAATTATAAACTGATTGGTCTCCTAGCTTGTGATAATAGACCTTCCCCCATATAGCTTCCATAATCTTGCCAGAAATTGCTCCTTAATTATACAAAAATAATTGCCACAGATATCACCAAAATTACTCAGAAGAATCAAATCTTTCAGAATAATCTCTTAAATTCTTAAATAATTTACTAGTTCCGTGTGATCCAGTCTTATTTACCTTTGTAGTTTTTCATTCCTTCCCCACCCCATTCCATACAATCTGTTTTCTATTCAAGCTCTATTATTTTTTATTTACCTGGCATTAGGCACTATTTTTGACACATATTCAGTGCTCGATAAATGCTTGTTGACTAGGTACAACATACGGTAGCTTAGAACATAACACTGATTTTATTGCTATATTAGTGTACCAATTATGCAACACAAACTCAATATTTTATATTTTCTGCCTTCTTACTCTGCCTTGTGTTCACTTCACTGCATCACAATTAGTATGCTTCAATACAGAAACAGCTGTTGACCTGTGGATTTTCAGTTCAAGGACCTTTAGTCTGTATTTATCAGCTCTTATCAAACAACAGTGACTCATAAGTTTTGATTCAGGTAATGAAACAAGCTCATTTTTTTAATCAAATGATTTTTTGTATTACTTTTTGCATCTTGTGATTCAGAGTCACCTAACATTTGTATCTTTGAAACAGAAATAAGATCAGCAGTTTGATCTGAGCAAATTTAGCACAAATTGCCCAATCCACTGTGATCCCGGGAGAATCTGGGTAAGAACTGTCTTCTAAACTTGAGTTCATGAATTTCAGCATGTAAAAACTAGTTTCTATCACATTTTCTTTGCAGATTGTCACAATGAACGTATGTGACAATTAATGACTTCTTTTCTTCTATTGTAGGAATTAATGACCTTGCAAATAATTGACTGATTGCATATTACTAAATATTTTAAAGGTTAAAAGTGTAAAATGTTAGCAACTCTTAAAAGCCATTTTTTTGCCTTCACAGCCTGTGACTCAATATTTGTTGCAATGCAGACCAATGACTGAATGGCCCTCGACTCTAACTTTTTCCTCATCTTCTTACATTCTTTTCCTCTCTTCGCTTACTTCTACATAGCATTTTTACCCCACCCTCCAGCATCACTTTCTACTGCCTATCTTTTTCTCTGTGCTGCTAATTTTACCTCCATTTTATTGGTAGTATATACTTGCAATACATAATAATTTTATTCATTTTAGAGAATTGGTACATATATCTATTTCAACTTAGGTCTTTTGACTTCCATTGTGCTTTTTATTTCCTTTTGGTGTAGTACTGGGAATTGAGCTCAAGGCCTTGTGCATGATAAGCAAATACTTTACCACTTAGTTACATATCCAATTCTGGTACTTCTTAATAGTATTAATAGTGTGTGTGTGTGTGTGTGTGTAGGAAAATGAATGAGAAAAAAAGCCTGAATAAATTTGCAAGCTAAGAAAATACATGTTTCTTTCCTCAGAATACATGTTTTTTCCTTGCAGAAAAAAACAACATGAAGTCCTACAATAGCAGAGCTGTAAGAAACTAGAAAACCCTTGTAATATCATGTGGGGAACCTGAAACTTAGATATGTGAATGGAGTGCATAAACCTGAGCTAAATCACACCACATTTTTATATGCAGAGTGTATAATAAATGTGCTAATGTTCTTAATGTACATTTTCAGTTCAAGGAAACTTTTTAGGAAGAAGTAGGAGGTGAGTACATGATTAAACATGTATAATTAAGGACAAAATCTCCATTTAAAAGTTTGAATTAAGGAAGGGAGCTTTTACTCTGATTAGGCATAGTTTATGCATTTAAACTTATATTTAAACTGTCATAAACTGTTAATAATAGCTGCCCTTAATTTGTGAATTTTCCAGGGAGGGCTTTCAGCTTTATGGAAGATACTACATTCATCCAAAACAACAAAGAAATAAATGTTTTACTATGGTGACCTTGTTGTCTGTGCATACCATCTGGTTAATGCCTCATTTCACTCCCAATGGTATGTCAATTTGGACAAGAACTGTACTGTAAGCCACAATGGGATGCAAAACATATCCTCACTTATTTTAAGACTATCTAATACTCTGAAAAGGGTTTCATCAAGAAAGTGCATAAAACATTTATTATTTTAATGGTTTGCAAAATCATTAAATACTTTACACATATAATAATCCTTTTAATTAGAGTGTCTCTCAGAATGCTTTTTGAAGCCTCGTATTTTTGCATCATTTGTGATATTATTCCAAAAGTGACAATAACATCTGTAGCAAAGATGTTAAATGAACTGCAAAGTCATGCACTAATTTAGAGGATAGCCCATCTGGAAACACTATGAGCATTATAATTACTTAAATCTGTAATAGCTCTTCTCTTTGTATGTTCATTCTTTTACAATTCTATGAGTTGAATCAGCTCCATTTACTTGTTTATACATGTATTTATTTATTTTTGAGGCAGTGTCACTAAGTAATTCAGCCTCATCTTGAACTTGCTTATGTAGTGCAGGTGGGCCTGAACTCATAGCTTGATCTTCCTGCTTCAGCCTCCAAAGTACTGGGATTACAGGCATGTGCCACCATAACTGGCCTTAATTTTAAATACAGTGAAATAGTATAATTTTAAAAATCTAAATAAAAGAATTCTAACATATATTGGTGAATATAATCTAATAAATAATTGTGGCCTTTAGCTAGAGGAATACTTTTTGGTAAAAGAATAAAAACTCATTGAAGTCTTTTTTTTTTACTTTTTTTAATTAAAGAGAAACAAAAGCATGTAAAGGGTAGAGATAATATAGAATTTTAAAAAAAGATAGACAATAAGACATCACTAGTTCATAAGTTACAAGTTTATAAAATTAAAGTATACAAAGTAGATAGTCAAACTGAGAGTAAAAACAGCTATGCATGCATGAATCTCTACATGTATTTTTATTCTTTCTGTATTAGAGGGAAAAACAAAACCTAGCAAGACAAAACAAAACAAATTCCTATAAAAACATGAAAACAAAAAGTCGTATAAAACCACAGTACAAGGTGATCTACAATGATTATTGTTGTTTCTTATTATCTTCAATAGAATTGCCTATATCATCAGGCATAACTGAATATAGCAGCATAATTGAGCATAGCAGTAAATAACAATATTAGTAAAAATAAAATATTGTAGACAGTATAAAACTTCAAAGGTAGGTAATAATCAAACCAGAGTGGATATTCTAGTGAATCTTGTCATCTTAAGTGCAGTTGCCTATACTCTCAGATTTGATACTATCAATCATAACAGCTTTGAATAAAATCTATCAATACAAAACAGTGATATAACAAACCAGATTTGATTATTATCAGTCATGGTAAAACAGTGTAGGTTTTACAGAGCTTTAGATTAAGTTAATAGGAAATTAAGGATTATCATAGTATCCTGTTATATCTATACTATATAACAGGATAGAGTATAGATTACCATACTATATCCTGTTATTTTCAGGATTACTATCTGTGCCCTCAAATCTAGTACAGGTAGAATGATTGGAACAGAATATAACACATCTAAGCAGAGTAGTGTGAATAATGTGGGTTTTAAATCCTGGTGCACCATTAACAATATAGTGTATCAAGGCCATCTATGTTAGAGAGTCTTGTTATCCTTCTCTGCCTCATTTCTGCTATGCTATTTTTCTGCCTGTTTGTCTACTTTTCTCCTTCATTCTACTGCCTGCCCCACTCATTGAGGCCTTTCTGCCACTGTTCTTAAAATCCTGGTATTTTTTTTCTCTCTCTCTCTAGAATGTCCTTCAGTATTCTCTGTAGGGTTGGTTTGGTGGTCACAAACTCCCCCAGTTCCTCTTTGTCATGGAAGCATCTTGTTTCTCCATTAATTTCTAGTGACAGCTTTGCAAGATACATCAATCTGGGCTAGAGGTTATTTTCTTTCAGGGCTTGGAATACTTCACTCCAAGCTCTTCTTGATCTGATGGTCTGTGTTAAGAAGTCAGCTGTGATTCTGATGGGTTTACCTTTATAGGTAATCTGTTTCTTTTCTCTGATGGCTTTTAATATCCTGTTTTTATTTTGAATTTCTGGTATCTGAATTATGATATGTCTAGGTGTGGCTCTGTTTTGGTTGTAGGTGGCTGGAGTTTGGTATGCCTCAAATAAGTGAATGACATTTTCTTTTCCCATGCTTGGGAAGTTTTCCTTAATTATTTCCCTGAATAGACTTTGTAATTCGCCTGTATGTATTCCTGCTTCTTCGTTCATGTTTCTTATTCTTAAATTGTAGATTCTCTTGTCCTCTTCTAGCCTTTGTATTGTTACTGCCTGTTTCCTTGTTATTTTTAAAAGAACTTTCCTTTCATGATCACACATTGCAAACATGTCTTCAAGTTTTGATAGTCTGTCCTTAATTTCTTTTAAGGCATTCTGCCAGCTTTCAATAGAGTTTTTAATTTCCTGGTAGTCTCTTTGAATCTGCTTCATGTATTCTATACTTCCTTTATATTCATTATTGAATGTTTCTCTCCTTGTTTTTGTGTTCCTCCCTTCTTCTGTCTGTATCATCCTGAGAGATGCTTCCTGAGAGCATTTCTTTTATTTTGCTGCTCATATCTTGCTTTACCTGAGAGCATTTATTTTGTTACTCTACTCATATCTTGCTTTACTGATTTAATATTTCAGTTTTGAGCTCGTCTACAAGGTCCTGAAGATATCTCTTAATGTCCATTGAAGCCATGTCAGATGTTGTGTGTCTGCCACCCTCAGTCTCCCTTGTTTTTCCCTCTCTTGAATCAGTGCTCTCAGGGTTCTGGGCTGTGGGCCTCCTCCTGCTTCTCTCTCCTGTCATGGTCCTGGCTTACTCCACACAGGTTACACTGCAGGTCCCAGCCCCCTTCCCTGTTTGCCTCATTTCCTCTGAAGCACACTGGCGAGGGACCTCCGCCCTCTCCTGCCTGCTCTTGTCACTAAGGTGTAAGCAGCGGCGTCATATACCTGCCCCTCCCTACTGGGCCAACCAAACTTCAGGGGCCTTCACCTGTTTATGCGTGCTAGGCCCAGGGAATCGATTTGGGATGGCTCATTGGGTCCCGGCCAGGGGCGTGGCCCAGTCCTAGCAAATCCCATGAATCTGTTCTGGGGAGGGAACAACCAACTTAATTCACTGTTGTTCTCATTTCAGGCTACTCCTACCCAATTCCAACATGTCGCCCATTTGCTTTCACCCTTCCCGTGTGTGTGGGGTCTCATTTCCAGCACTGATTGTGGATTAATGAAGGTCCCTTCACTGGCTCTACTCTCTGTTTGGCTCACCAACCCCTGACTTCAGTGCTGCTGTGGTTGCTGTGAGTGGCAGCAGGAATGAGTTTGGGTGGCTCTACTGGTTCGCGCAGATTCAAGCTGGTGCAAACTTGGCAGGTCACCATGAAAATGCTGTATCCCATAATTCTTAACTGTTTCAGTTGTAGTCCCAAAGTATTTGACAAGCTTTTTTACATTTTAATTTCTTCCTGTGTCAAGAGGATCCATCTCCCTCTGTCTGGGTCTCTCCAGGGTGTTTTATTCTGGCAAATGAGTTGTTTCTCCCGGGAGGCTTTGCATTTTGTTGCTCACTGATCAGCCATCTTGACTTCTCTCTCCCTCATTGAAATCTTTATCTAAAATCATTTTTCCAACAGCCCCATCAGACAACATGTTAGAGCCTGCTCAATACAACTTCACTCCTACTTTACCTAGACAATTGAGACCATCAAATGAAAGCACATTGATCATCTTTTCCTGCATGTATTCCCTTGTATGAGTCCTGGCCCATTCATATCTTTTATTGTAAAGAGAAAGACCTATCTCCTCTTCTATAAAAATGTTTCCTTCAGCATGGAGTCTCAGTGCTATAGTTTAAATATGTCTCCCAAAGTCCATGACTTGGCAATTTAATCTACCAAGTTAATGTTGAGAAGATGGACTTAATAAGTGATTAGTTCATGAAGGATTTTTGTCTCTTCTTGTTCACATGTTCTTTTTCTCTCTCTTGCCCTCTTGCCTTCCACCATAGAATACTATAGCAAGTAGCCTCCCAATAAGAGCTGGTACCTTGACACTGTAACCTTCACAATTGTGAGAAACAAGTGAATGTTTTTTCCTCCTTCCTTTTTTCTTTTTAAAGTGCTGAGGATCAAACCCATAGCCTTGATGTGTGATTAAGCCATGTTCTCAGCTTACTTTTCTCAGTGTTTGATATTTTATTATTGTAACACAAAGTGGTCTAAAACACTCACTTGACCCCAGTTTTCCAGGATTCTAATCCACAGCTTAGCTTGTATTTTCTCTTATAACTTACATTTTCATTCCTTATCAACTCTTTCTGTTTAACTTATAAATGTGATAAATTCTCTATTGTCTTAAAATGTGTCTGATCATTGAAAAACTACTATCATAACTATATATTTTCTTTATCATGTATTTTCTTATTCAGAGAGCTAAATAAAATAACCATATACACTTAATTTTCTCCATCTTTTGCATTTATATTTATTATTTTTGACATCTTTCAGGAAAATTCTGGTTTTTATGCTCTTCATCATGTCCAAGAAAAATAATATTTTTTCACATTCAAATCTGAGCAATGTATGAAGTTTTAATTGGAATAAAAATATTACTAGTCTTGTAAATTTGTCATCAGAAGTAAATAAGATAGTACAGGAAAAATAAGAACATGATTCATTGATGATACAGACTAAATATCTAATAAACTTTCTTCTTTTAGCCCCACTACCTCACCACTATCAGTTTACCTGTCCCTTTAGAGTCTCTTGTGATAACCACTTTTATTCAAAATGCTGAATCCTCTTAGTTTCTATGAGAACATTCTTCCTTATTTACCTTCATTCATTTAAGCCATTATACCATTGTAATATCAATCTGCTTCCAAGCATTAATTTTTTTTGAAAATTCACACTATTTTTCTTATTTTACATACTTTCTGGATGATCTCATCCACATAAAAATTTCTCACCAATATCTGTTGATTCCATCATTCCATTCATGCTTGACCAGGGACATACTTGAGCAAGAGAAAGAAAGAACTGTGATAGGGAAGATGGTGAAAGATAAAGGAAAGGAGGAAAATGAAGATCTGGGGAGAGTAGTAGAAAAAGAATGTGGTATATAAGTATTTTCTCTAAGAGTTGGCTGGAGGAAATGAGAAAAAATTAAAATGTATATGTGTAAATGATAATGAGTTATCTGCCCATCATAAAATCACTTGAAAGTTCATTTATCTTTCATAAATTCTTCTGAAAAATTAAAATTCTCAAAAGAAGTATGATAGTTATAGAACTCCCTGAATAATGTCAAAATTACAAGATAAAGTTAAAAAGTACTTGAAGAAATATAGTTTTAAATAGATTTTTCAAAAAAAATAAAGAATGTAAAAGGACTATAATTTCCACTGAACCTGACAGAAGAAATAAAATAAGCCAAAAGGAACAAAAAGAGATTTGTAAATATAAATATAGAAATCAATGAAATAGATTACAGTGATAACAATAGAAAAATCTAAGAGAATTTTTTTTTACCTCTGAAAGGACTGACAGATAATGTGTCTAGATTTACTAAGGCATAAAGAGGAGAGATGAAAAGAAAACAAATTCATAATAAAAAGGGAAAAATGACAAAATTTAACCAGCTGTGTGCCAATTTATTTAAAAACCTAGATTTTATAAGTATGTGTGTATACACATACACATGCACACCAAAATATGCACTTGATTACATGCCAAAATCACCATTAAATTGTCATTTAAGTTCTTTGTATAGTTGTAAAAATAAATGAATAGAAGGGAACCAACTTACTTTTCAATGTATTAGGAGAGAAATGAGAAATGATATTCTATATAAAATTTAGTCATAAAATATACTTTAATATAAAAATATTAATTCAAACAATAGCAATTTTATCATATGAATGAAAGGATCATTAGATACCATGTTTCAGATGAACCAATGTATTGATAAAAGTGAAAAATAAAATTTACATAATTAAAAAGATGAAGAAAACCATTTCATAAAATTTAGTATTAATTATAGATGATTACAAATTAAGCTAAAAATCGAGATATAGAGATTGTTCCTCAACTTGAAATAAAACTATATACTAACAACACACAACACTCATGCTCAGGAAGAATTTTGAATGAACTACTTTAAAGAATGAGAGTTACCAAAATTACCAATATTCATCGTTGCAGATATGGTCTATTCAGAAATTTCCTAGCTAAATTCAAGGCATTCCTATGCATTAACACATTATAAATACTGATGAAATACACAAATATTGTATAAAATTTATGCTAACATCACACTTCATTTTTTAAATTTGTTAGAAAAATCACTTCTAAAAGCTCCCATGGAAATATGATTCCATTAGGAGTATATTTTAAATTACATACCTAATGTGTTTTTTATGATTAGGAAAGGTAGGAATCATTACTGACTCTCTTCTTCATTCCACACCAAAATTATTAATTATTGCTCAAATATATCTACTTTTGTTTATATCATTATGCTTTTCTCATTTAGGCTGACAATAGTGAACATCTTCAATACTGTGCAGATTTTCCCTGTTCTTGGGCTTGCTATACCCATTATTCATTTTTTATACCCATTATTCTTTACACTGGGAAAATCTTTAAATTCCAGGTACTTAAATTTAATTTAAATATTTGAGAAGACTGGTCCCTTGGTACACACCCACCAAAACTCTCATTCATCTCCAAGTAAAGTTCAAATGTTCATATGACATCCTCATTGCACTAGCTCCAGTGAACAGTTTTTCTTTAGGTATATTTCTGCTTTTTAACTGTACATCTCAAGCAATTTCAAATCCCTTGCTATTACCCACATATACAGTTAAATTATACCATTCTTTGTCTTTCTTTGTATTCTGAACTTGTTTCTGAATTTTCATTTTCTCCCACCTTTTTAAATATAATCAACTACAACTCGTTCAAAGACTCAGCCAAGGAAATAATTCATTTAATTGTATCAGTCTGACTTGTGGATCCCTACTCTGTGCATTCATGGTTATGTTTTACCTTCCATCATTGTTCTCATCTCCAAAGTTTTTCTGAAGACAGCAGAATGTTTCTGTTGCCTTACTCATTTCTTTATCTTCAAAGGCTTATCTAATTTCAGTACATAATAGGTGCCAAGGAAATGATTTTTGAAAGAATTAAAAATTTTATTTTGCATTGCATATAAATATATTAACTTCATAGAATTCAGTAACTTGAATTGTATTTTATAAATTAACATTATAGAAATATACCTGTTTGTAAAGTTCTACAATACATTTATTGATTGCTAACTATATATTTTTTACCTTTATATCCCACATTGGATCATTTGTTTAAAAATAAATCTTCATTTACATAAACTCAAAGATTATTTAGCTTTGGATTGTTTGAAATTCAATGTACATATATAAAGATTTGCTGTTTCCAAATGATCTCGTTACTTTTTTAATGTAAACAGTTTAAAATATTTTCCTTCTATACAAAATGGCGTGAATTATTTCACTTTTGAGTATGGCCTCAAGTTGCATCCAGTGACCTGTAGAAGTCTTCAGTTTATTATTTTTTATGATTGAGTAATATTACATATATATATATATATATATATATATATATATATATATATATATATTTTTATCCATTCCTCAGTCCATATATGTAAACTTCAGACTGTCTCTCTAGGGGAGAAACTGTAAATGAGTTTTACAGCTTTGTAAATGAAAGAGTAAATGAGTTCCAAAATATACAATTGATATTGTGATTTGTGAAGAAACTGCTCAAAATAAAATACAAAACTCAGATGGGGAAAGGGGAAAGGGAAAAAGGAAGCAAGAGAAAGAGAAAAATAAATACACAAATTAATTAAGATATTTATACAGATAATTTTTCTGAGCTCATTGAAAGAAAGGTTGTCCTAATATTGTTTGGACAAGATACCATGTCTATATCTTGTACTATGAATAAATAATATGAAGACAACTATATGCGACATATTAATTATTGTAACTCTCCTACTAACCTGTTTTCAAATGGCTTTGTTTTTATTTTTTTCTCTTTAAAAAAAAAAGAAAAAGACCCAAAGTGGAATGATAGTGTTTTCAATTTAAAAATCTTTTAAAATTAATTTAGTTTGGTTCGCATTAACTTTTGCAGAGTAATTTTTAAAAGCTGCATACTATATGGGAAACAAATACAAGTATTTATAATGAATAAAATGTTGGAAATTAAGCACTACATGTTTTGTCATAAAATGATTGAAGATTATTTTGTCATAACATACTAGAACCACTACGCATCAGTAGGTTTTGGACATGAAATAATGAATACCTCATCAGCTTTAGGTTCTTTTAACATGTATTGATGTTTAGTCCACTTTGTATAATTTTAAAAATCTGATTTCAATTCATCTCCCTGAAATAAGTTCATAATCAATCTTGTAAGAGTTTTCACTATGTTACAGGCTCAGTAGTCTTAAAGACACAGGTTTTGAAGCCCTTGCTAAGGCTTTAATCTATCATAGAACATTGATTGCTCTTTTATGGATTTCCATCAGCCTTAATATAAGTGCCCGAATGTAGCAGTTATTTCAGTGTACAGATATTCCACAACATACATGGAATAAATTATCATCACTGAGACTCACTCTAGTATTAATTTATGCTTCAGAATGCAACAGAACATTTTAGATCATAAAGCATAGAATTGAGGTATTAAAGCCATTTTTGAAAATCAATAAATTGACACTAGTAACTGGAAAATAGTAGAAAAAGTGAATAGCCTGGATTAATTTCTGTCTTTGCAGAAGCCCATGAATTATTATCATATTTTTTCAAACCCATTTTTTTCAAAGAGGAAAAAGAAAAAAAAATTTAAAAATCCAAAACACATCAATCAGGAGGCAAAAATGTTACATACATTGCACACTGTCATCACCAAGTCATTCACCCAGAGCACAAGATATCTACATTGAATTGTCTGAACAATATCAGCATAAACACTTCTCTTCAATGAGCTCAGAGAAATCAGTAGTATGACTATATTAATTATTTTCCATATACATGCACAAATGTTTCTTTTAGCTTATCACTTTAATGAGAAATTGTAATGTTTAAAAATGTGAGTCTTATTTATTTCACTTATGAGTATGGTCTCAATTCACATTCATTTACCTATAAAAGTTTCCAGTTTAATCCTTCTTTATGACTAAATAGTACTCCATTGTATAAAAGTACCACCTGCTGCTTATTCATTCCTCAGTTGATGGGCATTTAGGTTGCTTCCAAGATCTAGTTATTACAAATTGTACTGCTAAAAATATGGGTGTGCATATATTGCTGTGGTATGATGTTTTTAAATTTTTTGGGAAGATATCCAGAAGGGGAATAGCTGGGTTGAATGGGACTTTTAATTCTGTTTTTTGAAGAATCTCCACACTGATTTCCACAGTGGTTGCACTCCCACCAACAGAGGAGAAGGTTTCCTTTTTCCCTACCGCCTCTCCAGCATTTGTTACTGGTTGATATCTTGATAATAGCCCTTCTTTCTGGGTGAGCTAAAGTCTCCAAGTTGTTTTAATTTGCACCTCTTGAGCAACCAATGATGTTAAACATTTTTGTACTGTTTAGGTGCCATCTGTATTTCCTCATCTGAGAAGTGTGTATTAATCTCAGATGCCCATTTTGGGATTGGGTTTTAAAATCTAGGAGGACTAATATTTTTCAGTTTTTTACATTCTTAAGAGTAAGTCTTTGTTTGAGACACAGCTGGCAAACATTTTCTCCCACATTGTGGGTTGTCACTTCACTCTGTTGGTAGTTTCTCTCATCGTAAAAAACTTTTTCAATAGGATGAGATTCTAGTTGTTTGCTCTTGTGATAGTTCCTGTGCTATTGAGATTTTGTTCATAAAGTCTTTGCCTATAACAGTGTCTTCAAGAATTTTACCTTCTGTGAATTCTAGAATATGTAATGATTTTGTCTTAATATTAAGATCTTTGATCCATTTTGACTTTAGCTTAGCACATAAGGAAAGATATAGGCTCAGTTTTAATCTTTAGCATGCATAGAGCCAATTTTTCCAACACCATTTATTAAAGAGGCTATCTTTCTTCCAGTGAACGTGTTTGGCCCCCTTGTCAAAGACAAAATGGCTTAATGTGTCTGGAGGTGTTTCTGCATCTTCTAATCTGTTCTATTGATCTTCGTGTGTTTTTTTTTAACCAGAACCATGCTGTTTTTATCACAATAGCTTTACAATATAATTTAAAGTCAAGGATTGTGATGCACCCTGTCTTGTCTTTGTTGCCCAGGATTCTGTTTTTTTATTCTAAGTCTCTTCTGGTTCCAGATGTATTTTAGGATTTTTTTATCTAATTCTGTGAGACATGCTATTGGAATTTTGATTGAAATTGCACTGAATCTGTATAACAGTTTTGGAAGTAAGGTCATTTTCAATATGTTGGTTTTTCCCACCCAGGAGCACAGGATATCTCTCCATTTTTAATATCCTCTTCAAAGTTTTTCAGAATATTGTGTTCTTCATTATAGAGGTCTTTTACATCCTTTGTTGGATTAATTCTTTGATATTTCATTTTTTTGGATGCTTTTGTGAAAGGTGTTGTTTCCCTGATTTATCTCTCAGTGAGCTTGTCAGTCATGTTGATTTTGTATCTACCTGCATTACTAAATTTTCCTATTTAATCTAGTAGTCTTTTGTTTGGATTTTTGAGATCTTTTATATAGAGTATCATGTCATCGACAAATAATAATCATTGAACTTCTTCTTTTCCCATATTTACCTCTTTTATTTCTTTTTCTTATCTAATTGCTCCAGCTAAAGCTTCTAGGATAATGTTGAGTAAAAGTGGAGACAATGGACATTCTTTTCCTGTTCCTGATTTTAGAGAGATAGTTTTTAGTTTTTGTCCATTTAGTATGATGTTGACTATTGGTTTGTCATAGAAGGCTTTTATCAGATTAAGATAAAGAACACCTATTCCAGTTTTCTTTAAGATTATTACCATGAATGGGTGCTCGAATTTGTCAAAAGAATTTTCTGCATCTATTGAGATGATCATATGATTTTTGTCTTTGTCTCTGTTAATATGATGTATTACATTTACAGGTTTAAGTAAGTTGAGCCATACTTGCATTTCTTGGATTAATCCCACTTGATCATGGCATATAATTTTCTTAATGGTTTGCTGAATTATGTTTACCAGTATCCAATTAAAGATTTTTGCATCTATGTTCATTAGTGAAATTTGTCTCTAGTATTCTTCTATTGCTGGATCTTTCTCTGGTTTCGATATCAGGGTAATGCTTGCTTCCAGGAATTAATTTGGGAGTGTTGCCTCTCTTTTGTTTTAATTACACAGTTTAAGAGATAGTGGTGTTAATGCTTCTATAACTTGATTATAGAATTCAGCAGTGCATCTGTCAGGGCCTGAGATTTTACTTGTTGATAGGTTTTTATTTACATCTTCAATTTCATTCATTGATATTGGTTTATTTAGGATTTTTATGTATTCTTGATTCACCTTTTATAATTCATATGAGCTGCACATGGAACATTTTCCAAAATATACCATAAACTGTTTCATGGAACATGTTTAAATAAATGCAAAGGAATTGAAATCATCGCATGCATACTGACATACCACAGTGCAATGAAATTGGAAATCCATGGCAAAAGAAACTACAAATCTTCATGAATACATGGAAATTAAATAACACCTTTCTGAAAAACCAGTGGGTGACAGATGAAATTAAAGAAGAAATTAGACAGTTTTTACAGTTGAATAATAATGATAATTCAACATACCAGAACCTATGGGAGATGAGGAAAGCAGTCTTAAGAGGAAAATTTATAGCAGTAAATACCCATATAAGGAAAACAGAACAAGTGCATCTAAACAACTTAATTGTGAACATCAAACTTCAAGAAAAAGAAGAGCAAGCTAAGCCACAAGTTTATATGAGGGAGGAAATTATAAAACCACTACAAAAATTAGCACACTGGAGACTAAAAAAACAAAACAAAGAACTGATCAACTGAACAGTTGGTTCTTTGAAAGATTAAATAAAATTGACAGATCCTTAGCCAACCATTTCAAAAAAAAAGAAAGGACTCACATCCATGCGATTAGCAATGAAAAGCATAAAATCACAAAAGACTCTGCAGAAATCCAGAAAAACATCTATACCTACTTTGAAAATTTGCATTCTAATAAAAGGGAAAATACTAAAGAAATGGACAGATTCCTAGATACATATGAAGCCTATATATTATTTAAAAATCCCATGAAGCTGGGCACAGTGGTGCATGCCTGTAATCTTAACACTTGAAGGCTGAAGCAAGAAGATCACCATGAGTTTAATGCCAGTCTGGGGTACACAGTGAGTTCAAAGATAGTGTGAGCTACACAGTGATACCTTGTATAAAAAATTCCTTGAAATATTGCAACTTTATTACAATTTTATTATGAATTCACTTAACATTATGAACTAAATTTCAAGCCGTATTTTACAGGCCAGTTTTATACTTAATCATAAGAATTTAGTGTCAGATAAAATAAGAATCTTTTCCTATTTTGCAACTAGGGCTTTGGAAAAGACCAATTTATAATATTGATATTAATTATCATTTATCTCTAGGCAGAAATGTACTTTTCTAATTATGTTACTAATCTTATTAGATAAGGATCATTTATACATTTCAATCTCATCAAACTCAGCTCAGGCAAAGATTTAATCCATTCAAGTTGAGCAAACTGTTTCATAAAAATAATACAAACAGATTCCATCAGTGTAGATTTCTTGACAAACACATATGGATAATGAAAATGTTAATGTTAAGAATGATGAAGGGATTGAGATTTTTTTTCTAAATATATTTGCAAGCTGACATGTAGACTGCTAAAACTGCATTGGTACTGACAACAGATATAAGACTTCTGGGTCTGTCTTATTGATTAGATCTAAAATATTCCCCTATAGTCTTGTGTTCATAATTAAGACTTTTGTAAGGTGACTAGATTATAGAATACTATACTCACCAGGGAATTTGTCCCCTGATCAATTTGAAGAAGAATGTGCTACAAGAGGAGGAGTCACTGGGTGTGTGACCTAGAAGGGTATACTTTAGTCCCCTGCTTTTGCTCTCTCTCTCTCTCTCTCTCTCTCTCTCTCTCTCTCTCTCTCTCTCTCTCTCTCTCTCTGCTTCCTCACTGCCATGAGTTGAACAGCTTCTTTCCACATGGTCCTCCACCATGGTATTTCTACTTTGTAGTCAGCCAATGTGAACTATACCCATTAGAAACCACAAGTCAAAATAAACTTTCTGTCTCTTAAGTTATAGAAGTTATTTTTTCCAGGGACTGAAAAGTGGCCAAGGGCTTTATTAATCATGCTCACTCCAAGTACCACAAGAGTAACACAATATAGTCCACAAAGTGAGTTTAAATGATATCTGAAGAGCCCCTAGTTTAGAAAGACTCAATCATTTATCATAGACTACAAGCAAATCTCCTCCAACTTCATGTATGGAAAATCATTATTTTTGTAATAATGGATAGTAAATGAGTCTGTCCCTTACCTTAGAAGGAGAAGCTGTCTCTCTCTTTCCAATGCTGTTTGCTATAACCACATCTTTAAAATAACAGTGTACAACAAAATTAGTCAATGCCTCTGCACACAGTACACTCAAAAACAAGGTAGACTCATAGAAAATTGCATCTTAACTGTCATATAGCAATATTATATATTTCCCTTTCTGCTTTCATACCTGAAATTGTATTTCAGAAAATTCATGTTTATCACCTGATTTTCATGATATAGTTTTCTTTTCACATCTATAGGGTATTGGCTCAGGATTCCAAGTGGGTACCAAAATCTGTGTTTGCTCATCTCTTCTGCAAAGTAGCACAGCATTTCCATATACCCTATGCAAACTTTCCCATGTAATTAATCACCTCAAGATTACATATAATAATGCAATCTAAATGTTATATGAGTACTTTTATATATATATATTGCTTACAGAATGGCAAGGAAAAAGTTTGTGCAATTTATTCAGTACTGGCACAATTTTTCCAAATATTTTAATTAAATTTATTGGTACATTTTAGATATACATAAAGATCATCTTCATCATGGGGAATCTGTTCCTGTACATGATATATTTTTATTTCTCTTTTTTTCTAGCCACTCCTCTCTTCAAGCCCTCTTTACAAAGCTTTGTTTCCATTTTATCCTTCTTTATCATTTTTTTCTTTTTGCTTCCTCCTTTCTCCCACCAAATTCCACTTTCCATTTGTGAAATTTCTTCTATTTTACAATAAATTTCTTCTGTTGTTATGGTTTAGATGCAGATTGTCCCTCAAAAGACTCAAATGTTCAGAGACTTTTGAAATTTAATTTGATTATTGGGTGTTTTGTTCATCATTAGATTAATCCATGAATAAATTGAAGTCTAGATGCATTGTGAGGAGGCGAGTTCTTGTTGGAATAGGCAGGTCACAGTGGACATGATCTGTAAGGATGTATCTAATTCTTCTGCTCCCTTCTTCACTCTTTGCTTCCTGGGCACCATGATTTGGGCAGCTTTTTCCTCCTACCATAATTTTCTTGCCTTGGAGACAGCCAAACATGTGCTGAATCCTCTAAAAACAAAGAGCCAAAATAAATCTCTCCTTTAAATTGCATGTGGTAGGTGTTTTTCTCCAGCAACAAGAAAGTAATCAAGACATTTGTTAATTGAATCTGCAGATTCAGGATCCACAGATATGGAGGGTCCCCTGTTAATAGGTCTCTGTTACTTTGGAAATATTTTTTGGTCAGTCACACTTTATATGTTGGGTACTTCATAATATTTAAATACTTGGATTGCTTTGGGGGAGGTCATACAATTTTTCTGAAGGCATGATATGGTTAGTAGATTATATTACTGACTTTGCATGGGCTAATCACTTTCATTCTACTGATGAAGCTATATCATGGTTCCACAGGATGACTTGAAATTCTTAGATAAGTTGCCTTTTTTAAAGGTAATTTTTATGAAACATGGAAAAGGCAAAACTTTTGGAATATAGTTGGAGACATTGTCTTATTCATATAGAAACCTGTTTGTCTAATGCATATTTTGACAGTTTTTAACAGGTTCACTTATGCTGGATAAAAGACATTTTTGTTGCAAAAGTAGTTTGATGGCTTGTTAAACATTTCTAGTTCCCTTTGGCAACATAATAAACACTCCCTGTATCTTTTTAGAATGAAGAGAGGTATAATTTGTTACTATCTTTTGATTATTTTCATGTAGTATTTTATCACCTGAATGTTTTGGCACATGATAGTGATCTTTTTTTCCTGGATGTTTGACCACTCTTCCCTTTTTTTCATTGGTTAAAATTAATATATCCCACTGATTTCAAATTTACAGGAGTCTTCCACAAGGAAGCCTATTCTATACCTCCAAGTCTGGAATCAGTTCCCTTCCTGGACAGACTTATGGAACGTCATGCTTGCATGTATAGTAACATTTGTAGCATTTTAATATAAATTTCTGCTTACTTGTCTGAATTTCTTATTGGGTTTTGTTCTCCTTTAGAGCAAGTATACAACCATTGCATTTCTGTATTTATAATAATTACCACAGTGCCAAACATAGAGCAGATAATAAATAACTTGTTTTACAATTAAATTCAAATGAAAGATCAATTTAGATAATGTACACACATTTAAATTTATTTCAGCAATTCTAGTAGGATATAGAAAGTTTTTCTGAATTGAAGTGACTACATTCAATTCAGGTAATCTATTTCAGGAATGAGAATAGTGGGTTCTATATATACCTGTAGGGTCATTTTTTAAGACATTTTTTGAGCCCAAACACTGTAATAGCTAAAATAATTTTTATAATTTTGTTTTGAAACTATTTGTTGGCAAATATTTAATATATTTATGATTGGACAAGTAATTCCAAGCATTACATATATTGGAAATTCTCAAGTGAGAATATCTGACACATAAACTATTTGTAAATGAAGTAAATATTTATGAGTGGTAAATTTAACAATTAGTGAAGTTGACAATTTATGCTGAATTTTGTGAATGTTTAATTAATTAATGGTTGATTTGCAAGTTTTTCTTCTTATTTGGTTGCCCACAGTTTTCACGTTACTGTTACAGACAAAAAATGTCTTGGGTCTCTTGAAAAAGCTGATAGAGTTTGGGCACTTTGCCTCTAGTGATTTCTAAATAAAATGATCTTCTACACAAAGCATATAGTAAATATTTATAAGTCAGAAGACAAGAAGATTATGAAGAAACAGGTTTATGATTTTGAGACATTGCTTTTATGGATAGAGAAAACACAATTTATATTGTCTACTCACATATATTAATTTTGGAAATAGTTTGCTATTTACTGTGAAAAATCTGTATGTAGTTTATGTAGAAAGTTGCTTTACATTTTATAAAAATTTCCTCATTATCTAAAGGTTAAGTACTGACTTTAATTAGTGAGCTCATCCATGCAATTTGAGGATGCTGTAATTGAGCTTAGTATTCAATTGCTCTAATATTTATATTTCCCCCAAAGAGTACAGAAGTCCTGAATAAACGTGTGTTGATGAAAAAAATGAATAAAATTTACAGTGAGATTTTGCTAGTCTTGCAATATTCTTAGTATGTAAAGTTGTACAATTATTTTAAAGCTAAAATGATACATGATGGTACAAGTATAAAGAAACTTATGAGTAAAAGCTAATTAAGAAAACTGTCATGTTACTTTGGTTTGACTTTGTTATTCTCTTTTGTATTAAATTGAGTAATATTCTCACCAAAACGCATTAAAAGATGGCAGATTAAAACCACTAGTAATTAGTATGTTATATTTTTATGTGTTTGAAAATCAAAGAAGCAATTGGAAAATTTAGGGTTTTAGAATTCAGTTTTATGAATAATACTTTTACTTTAGTTTGCAATAGAATTGGCATTTAACTTCTCATTTTGAATGAATTAATAACAATACTTTAGTGTAGCTTTTAATACCAAAAATGCAGGATTCATTGTAACTGAAAATATTCAGCTTTGTATGTTAAATTTAGTCTATGAATAGTGAAATACTATTAATATATGTAGTAGTTTTTAACTACTACTCTGTATAGTAAAAGCTTATTTTTCCATAGTATAAGATAGAAAAATCAGTTATGTTTCTATGGTGATTTGAGTAGTCTTCTGCAAAAATCTGTAAATATACTTCTAAACTTTGAATTAGTTTAGAACAGCTAAGTCAAGAAAGATTAATTCCTGCAATTAAATCAATTTCCTTTATTTTATTTCCTTATACAGCTGAAAGTCCGCCAGTTAGCTATTCATTTGAGTTCCCATAGTTCATTTTTAAAGTTCAAATGATTTTGAGAGGAATTAAAACTATTAATCTTTCATACAATCAAATGGTTCATATCAATAACATTGTTTCTACTCAGAAGTTCATTATGATGCATGAGAGAATTGAAAAGTTTGAGCGTGAAATGTAAACTTCTAATTTTCAAATTGGGCCATGAGAAGTATGAAATAGAGCTAAAATGGGTGAGAAGCTTGAATGTATATGTAGGGGAATATGTAGGAGAAGGTGGATTGAAACAACACGAAGAGCATCCTAGCTGAAGAATGACTCATTGGAGATAATGAGGAAGGGTTGTTACGTATGTCTGAAGTGTGTCAATAAACTTATTAAAAGAAAAGGAGTTGGAAGGATGACAATGACAAGATTTTTCTTCGAAACTTTCCTCATTTCTAATGTTTTCTCTCATTACCCAGTTCACAGTGTCTGAATTGAGAACACTGACATTTTTATGGTAGCTCAAATATATTAAATATTAAATTGGTCTTTGTGAGTTTTGTGACATATGAACCAGATCACCCTATTCTGCATGTCAGAATGAAAACAGTTCTGTCCCTAGCTGCTTTCAGGTTTATCCAGTTGACAGCTTTCAATTTGGTACCTTTTAAAGAATTGTGCTTGGTCAGAGATCATCTCACCCAAAATCAGAATCCTTCCTTCAAATCATCCCATTCCTGGCTGCCCCATTCCTCCATCATAGTTGTTCATCTTATTCCTAAATATACTTGCAGCTCCACCTTTGTATCTCAAAGTCTATTTCTCAGTGTACTTAATGTCCAACACTTGAGAATTGTGTCTCCAATTGTATTTTTATTGGGAAATGAATTTCAAGTCTCAAGTAGTAGATGGTCATTTGACTTGCATCCTATTTGTTTGTATTTCAGTAAGGCAGAGTTTTGGATCTTCGATATATTCTAAGTGTTCATACTGCTTTTGCATGAACACGTTCAGTGGTTATGGTCAAAATGCTTTAAATGTAAGGCTTGAAAAATATATCCAAATTTGATCCTAAGTATAAATAACTTGTTCCTTCTTTAGCTAGAAATTATTTTGTGCTTTTGTTAGCTTCACTCTCTTTGAGTCATTTCTTTTATATTTTTCTAATGCATGTCATACTAACTGTCATAATTACATATAGGGATCGGTATCACACTGAAGCACAATGTGAAATTCAATATGCAATTGTCAGCAATTGAATTTTCTTTCCTTCCATGTTTCAATTTCAATTCTTTTTAACTCTTCCTTTCTACCTCCTTCTCCATTGTTTCCATAAGAAACTGGAAAAGTCTTAACTTTTCTTAAAGCTTATATTGAGTCATATATATATATATATATATATATATATATATTCATGCTTTTCCATGTTTATGTATATGGAAAAGCATGAAATAATGACAAAACAGTCATTAAAGCAAATACATTTTCATAATAGAATGGAATCCAGTAGCCACACTACTAATTCAGTGAAATTGAAACTGTGTATAATCAAAATGTACATTCCAAGTTATTCACCATTTTTGGTTCACAGTAGAAATTCTAAGATTAAAAGAAGCATGAGTATCAAGAAAATAACAAATTCTCCTAGATGAATCTATGCTATTCCAATTATTTCTGCTTCTTATTATCAAAAAGCATAAAGCTCAATTTTGTCAAACTAAACAAGCAAATTGATTTAAATTCAAATTGACTCAAGTCAACACCTTGTGCATATTTCAGAGACAGCTGTACTACTCTGAGAAATTCAACATGTGAGAAGAGTTAAGCTAATTTGTTTTTTCACATCAGGTTGCTTAGGTTTTAATTGCTATTGTATAGCCTGAATTGGCTACAAGTAACAAGATGATAATTTACTAAAATATGGCATGACCTAGTATGCAAAGAATTCACCAGGCTTATTTGAGAGTTTGGAACCATGAGAATCAACAGTCAAATTGGATATTTTTTGAGCAAAAATGTGACAACAGGACAATGTTTAGTGAGTTTATCTAAGTGAGAATACCCACACTCCCCAGGTGTAATAATGAGTGTGGATGTCTTAGTCTCATGTTCTTAAGACTGGCATTGGAAAAAAAGACTTACTCGAATCTTTCATCTATAATACAGCACATAGGAATAATTTGAGGCTAAACTCTCGGTGCAGTGTAGAAAAGGACAGATATGCTGCTATGGCATTAATTCAAATGAATGGTAGTTTTAAGTATGGCAGAGCAACATAAAGCTGGAATATATGCATATTCAAATTACCCATCTGTACCAACTAGGTACACTTGAGGCATTCTGCATGTTATTACCCAGGAACATTTTAATGAGGTACTCACTTTCACTACCTGAGCTAATTTGCTTCTCCCAAATGACTATTTGTGATGTGATTCTAAAAGAAAAATAAGAGACAGCTGAATAGTTCATGGATATATTTCACAGAAAAATCCTCTATGAACCATCTCAAGGGGAATAGTCTTATATATGCCAACATGTAAGCTCAACCCATGTGCCAATAAAAGGTAGACATTACTTAGAAATAAATAATATTAATAAGATATAAAAATACATCTTCATATTATCATTTTATCAGCTTTTTTATGCAAAAAACTGAAATCATGGATAGAAGATATAAAGTTTTAAAGTTATAAATGAAAATAAACATGTAAAACATATCTATTTAGCAATTATTACTGAAAATAATATCACAAAATATACTTACAAGTTTTCAGAACAGCCAGCAATCTAATCAAACCATATTGCATTTGATGAAATATTTTAAATAATTATGTCAAGAATTTGCAAATCTTGTTCCATAGCCCACCATACTAATCTCAACTCATCACAAAACAAAATATCATGTTAAGAAACTGTGAGTTTAAATTTGATAACAGTTATCAAGTCATATGCTGGAGAATAATTCTATATTGTAATATATATATATATATATATATATATATATATATACATATATGCAGTGAAAGATTTTGGAACATAAGTATAATTAATACAGTTGCACACTAAATTGTAATGTTCAGATTTCTAAGGACACATATGGTGTTGTCTGGGAATACACATAATAACTATTGTTTCCTTGAATTAAATCTGTGATCATACACACAAAGAAGACTTTCAGTTCAGGACTGATGTGTTACCCTACTGCAGAGACTGGCTGAGAGACAGCCTTGGAGATGAGAAGCTCGGATCAGACCCCGAAGTTCATAAGGCCTGTAATCCAGGAGTGGTGGTAGTACTCATCAAAGTGCGTGGTCCTGAAGGAGAAAGTAGCTAGGTTAGTGATATTTTTGAGCTCTGGCACTGCTGCATACATCCACCAGAATCTAGTGATCTAAAGTACTGTAAGTCAACATAAGAGTAGTCTAACTGTTTTCAATAAAATCATAATCCTGTTAATTCTGGTTAAGGAATGCTCATGAGAGATTTTTAGGTTTTGTCAATATTGAATTGACATGCGATGCCATTGAAGACACTGACTTTACTACCACAGATAAGGTAACACAATAATGGATGGTAACTGACTTTTTTCCCTGTATCAATATCTAGATTTCCTGGGAATGTTAAACAATAAAAATAAGAAATACATACACAAGTCAATACATTAAAGCAAGGCAATGGAGGTCTCCTATGGTCTTGCAAGTCTACTAAGGCAAACCAAGAAACACAAATGGAGAAAAAAAGCATATACAAGTTAGCTGAACTCTACTAAAAGTTTACAGAAAAGAGGAAGTAACTAGAGGAAATCCAGGAGGAAATAAAACAAAAGTTCATGGAAATATTTCTCAATCTACACAAAGTGGGTATAGGGAAATAAGTAAAAAAATGGAAAATTTGACCCAATTCGTTGAAAATATGAATGACAAATTCACCAAAAATTTATAATTCTGAAAAAGATATAAGAAAGAAAGATCTGAAGTTTAAAAAAATTGTACAATTCATAAATTATTGAAATTGCTGACATGAAGACACAGTGTCTGAAATTGAGGAGAAATGATAAATTATGAAGAAATACTCACAGAGGCAACAAAAAAGAAAAGAAAGGAAAAGAGAAGAAAAGAAAAGAACAAGAATGGGAAAAGACCACCCAATCAGTACTAGATAACACTGAAATGACCAACAGAAAGCTAATTGGAGTTAGAGAAAAGCTAGAAGATAACACAGGTTGAATTGTTAATATATTTACAGAAACTACAGCAGAAAATTTCCCAAATATGAAAAAAAATCAAAATAAAAGTATGAGAGGATTCTGGAATATTAAATAACTGGAATGAAAAAAGAAGATAACAAAGACAGAGTCTTATTACATTGCTAAGTACCCCACAAAAAATCAGAATTTTAAAAGCAGACATAAAAGCACAACAAAACAAAATCATATAAAGATAAACCATTTAGAATTATAGAAGATTCCTCCACACAAATTTTAAAGGCCAGAAGAGCTTAAATGAAGTATTTCAAACTCTAAGAATCAATAACTTCCAACTCTGATTAGCGTAGTCAGCAAAGTTTTCCCTTAAAAAAGATGGAAAAACAAGACTGTTTTACAAAAAAGGCCAGCTGAAGAAGTAAATGACTATTAAGCCAACACTCCAGAAAGTGCTGAAGAATATCCTACACAGAAATGATGAAAAAAATAAAACTAAATCCCAGATGAAAAGAAAACACCAAAGCAAGATCAAAGGCTAAACAACAACAAAAAATGTCAGGCAAAGAAATACAACAGAGACAGAAAGTATTTATAGTAAATAATCAACACATCTCAGTAATATGTCTCAACATTAATGGCATTAACTCACTAATTAAAAAACACAGATCAGTGGAGTGGGTCAAAAATGGAGTCCAATTGACTGTTCCAATCAAGAAACTCAGCTAATCAAAAAATATACTTATAGACGAAAATCAAAGGATCAAAAATATTTCACATGCCTGGAGCATAAAACATGGACAATAATTTTAACATCAGACATGATAAGCTTTAAGCTAAAATTGGTTTGAAGGCACAAAGAACGTGCTACTAATTAAGGAAACATTCCAGAAAGAAGTAATAACGCTTATAAATACTTAGGCACTGAAGAATGGAGTACTTATGTTCAAAAAACAAATATGACAACATAAAAGATAAAAAGTAATAACACAATCATAATGTCTATCTTAACACACCACTTTCACAAAGAACTAATCCAACTAAATAAAAAAGTCAGTAAAGAATTAGCCAAACTGAACCACACCCACGAACATAAGGGAATTTGACTCTACTGTAACAGAGTATACATTTTTTCTGCAATGCAGTACTTTCCCTAAAATAGATCACATATTAGCCCAAATAACCTGGCTCAATAAATACAGAATAATTGTAATTACCTGACATGTACAATCATATCACTTTGCAATGAAATTAGAAATCAAAGACAAAAAGTACAATGGAAAAGGTAGAAGCACTTGGAAAAATAATAACAAAATCTTAAACAACCAGGCAGTCACAGTGGAAATCAAGGAAGAAATTAAATATTGTTGGAAGTTAATAACAAGTCTTGTACAACTCCCCAGAACCGCTGTGACACTATGAAAACAATCCTAAGAGGAAAGTCCATTGCAAGCAGTGCTTACATTAAAAACACAAAACAAGCTCAAATAAATAACCTTGTGAGGAGTCCTAAGATACCTGAGAGACAACACTAGTCCAACCACAAAACAAAATTAAGAAGAGAAGATAAAAGAAATATTACAGTAGCAATCAATGAAAGTGAGACCAAAAAAAAACCCTCAACTAAACAATCAGTAAAAAGTTGATTCTTCAAAACAATAAACAGAATATAAATCCTTAGCCAAATTTCCCAAGTGAAAGACAGAAAAGGCTTATAACAATTCCATTAGAAATGAAAGAAGAAAAATTGCAACAGACACCATCAAAATCTATGAAAAATTGTACTCCAATAAATTTGAAAATTTTGAACAAGTGGACAAATAGCTAGACTCAAGCAAAGTATCAAAGAACATAGAAAAGTACTTAACAACTCCATAATAAGCATTGAAATTGAGACAGCAATAAATAATCTATCAACTAAATAAAGCCTAGAACATGATGGACTCACTGTAGAATTTTTAAAAATTCTTCAAGGATGTTATTTCATCTATATTCATCAAGTTCTTCAAATAAATTGAAAGGAATTTTTTTTTAAAATTCATTTGTTGAAGCCAGGATCACTGTGATTCCAAAGCAGGATAAGGACACAACTTAAAAGAAAACTACAGGCCAATTTTCTTAATTAAAATAGATGCAGAAATTCTTTCCTTTTCTTTTTTTTTTCTTTTTTTTTTGTACTGGGGATCGAACTCATGACCATGTGCTTGCAAAGCAGGTGCTTATGCCACTGAGCTAAATTCCCAGCCCAGATGCAGAATTTCTCAACAAGATATTAGTTAATAATTTGTGGAACATCTACAGAAAATCAACAGAAATATCATACATAATGACCAAGTAAATTTCATCCCAGAGATATGGGAATGGTTAATCAAATGAAGATCAATAAGTGCAATCCATTATTTAAGCAGAAGCAAGTTCAAATGCTACCTCATTTTAACAATAGATGAAAAAAAGATTTTTCAACCAAACCCAACACTCTTTCAAGAAAACAATCCTGAAAAAATAAATATGGAAGTACTATAGCTGAATGTAATTAAAAATATTTATGACAAACCAACAACCAACATCATATTAAATGAGGACAAACTCTAAGCATTCCTTCTAAAATCTGGAAGAAGACAAGGATGCCAACTATCACTGTCTCTATCCCACAGTGCATTTGAAACATTAGCCAGAGAAACCAGGTAAGGAAAAGAAAAGGGATACATATAGGAAAGCACGTCATCATGATTTGAAGATGATATGATATTCTATGCGAAAGACCAAGAATTCTATGAAAACTATTATTAATAGCATTTTAACAATATAACAGGGAACAAATTCAGCACTCAAAAATCAATAGCATTTGTATACAATAATACACTCAATGAGAAGGGAATTATCAAAACAATATAATTCAATATAAACAATATAATATATTTCATGAAAAATGAAATACCCAGGTATTAAGCTAAGCAAGGAAATAAAAGTCATCTACAATGAAAACTACAGTATGCTGAAAAAAGAGATTGAGTGAGACATCAGAAAATGGAAAGATGCCTCCTGTTCTTAGGCAGAATCAGTATTGTCAAAATGGTCATGCTCTCAAAAGTGTTAGACTGATTCAGTGTAGTCTCAATGAAAATACTAATAGCATACTTCACAAACTTATAAAAAAATCCTAAAAATTATATGTAATCTGAAGAGACCCAGAATAGCAAAAGCAATCTTAGGCAACAAGAGCAAAGTTGCAGGTATTAAGATATGCTACAAAACTACAGTAGTAAAAACAGTGTGGACTGGAATAAAAACATGCAGATCAATGGAACAGAATAGAGGACACAGAAGGGTAGGAAAACACATTAAGTTATGTGATCTTTGATGAAAGTGCTAAAAGCATATGTTGGAGAAAAGATACCCTATTCAACAAATACTTATGGAAAAATTGGATATATTTGCAGAAGATTGAAACTGGATCCATATCTTTCACTAAGTACCAAACTAAGATCAAAATGAATCAGAGATCTAAATTTTAAAATAGAAATTTTAAACTTTCTGGAAAACAAAATAGGTAAAAATAATCAAGGCACAGATATAGGATTGGATTTCGTTAACAGAACTGCAAAAGCAAGAAATAAAATCAAGGATTTGTATTACATTGTTAGAAAGTTTCCACACAGAAAAAGAATCAATTAGTAGAGTGACAAGGCAACTTATAAAATGGAATGTAATTCCCTGTTATTCCTCAAAAAGAGTATTAGTGTCTAGAATACATAAAACTTCAAAAAATTAGACTGCCTGAAGTCAAAGATTCTGTCAAGATATGGGCAAATGAGATGAACAACCACTTTTCATAGGAAGAAATGCAACCGGTCAAACACAGTTCAATGTCACTGGCATTTAGAGAATGCAAAATAAAATAATTTGAGGATTTCTAATTACACTTGAAAGAATGATAGTCATCCAGAAATTTAAAAATAACCAGTGCTGTAGTGACAAAGGAACCACCCTACATTGTTGATGAGAATGTAAACTAGTAGAGTTACAATAGAAATCATTATGGAAATTCTTCAAAGAACTAAAATTAGAAATTCCATATGAACCAGCTATCCAGATGTCCACATTCTTGGTATCTTCCCTAAAGATTTGAAACATCCTACTAGACTGATACATGTATACAAATGTGTATAGCAGTGCAATTCATAGTACCTAAATCCTGGAAGCAGCCTGTGTACTCAATAAAAATGATGAAATAAACAAACTGTAGCGGAGAGACAAATAGCTAAGCAGTGAATCCCAGAAACTCAGCTTCTCTGGGAGATAGTGACTACTATCTGGAATATAATATCTCAGAGAACAACTGAATTGAGGGGATTAACCATGAGAGAACTGACAGAGAAGAAAATAGTATTAAGTGATACTCAATAGATGGTCTATGCTGCAGAACAAAAACCATGACATAACCAACAGGGGCTGGCCTGCTGCCAGCCAGGAGAAAAAGGGGAAATAACAATTTCCTTGCTCACATAGAACTGCATAGGGGCAGAGAATGTTATGTAGTTGGAGACAGAATGAAGAACGCAGGATGCTGCTTCCTTACCTGCCCTTCAGAGTCAACAGTAGGTGAGTGGCTGCAGTAGAAGCACATGAGGATACAGTCATTCAGAGCAGGCGCTGGAAGAAGCACCATAATAGGGAGGATCTTAGTGTTTGAAACTGGATTCCAGAACAGTCTCTTGGCTGTTGCACAGTGCCACCGTTCACAGAGTGGGTGAGGGAAGAACAGTCACAGGAGACTGCCAGTAGTTGGGGAGGAGAGTGGGGAGAACCTTGCTGAAAAGCAGGGTCTGGTGATCCCAGACTCACTTCCTATGGTCAGAGGCCACTTTCAGCCTGAGTTACATTGGATTAGAAGTTGACACTGATGCTGAATCACCATTGCAAAGGGAGCTGCAAAACAGGGTCTAATTAAGGTTTATTATTTCTCCACTAGCACTGATAGACACCACTGAATTGGATTAGTCTGTTACAGCTATAGTTTGAATTAATTGCATAGGAATAATACAGACTCAGAGGACAATTTAGTGCCAGCGAATTTGTCTGCCAAATCCACCAACACACCAGGAAGAAGAAGAACAAATGTTCTAACCCAAGAATTCAGATTCAATCACACTCTACAAGAATGACTGCAACCTGGCAAAAAGAGGTCCTGATTCTGAGTTAACTTCAGTTTTGCAATGGAGGGAATCAGGTGATCTATTTGTGAATTATACATGAAAATTCTCATCCGAATATCTAATCTGTGTTCCCATTGATTATCACATTGGTTTAAATTTTTGTATGTATCCTGAGTTATTTGATAATGTGGGCTATGGTATGTTATTTTATGGTTTCATATTCTTATCAGGTTGTTACCCTTGTACAATTATTTCATTGGCTCTGATTTGATAGATGTCTAAATTCTCTCCCTACTCTCAGATTCATACCTATATTCTTTACCTCAAATGCCAGAGACAATATCCATAACATATTTCTTTATTCTTTTTCCAAACACATAAACTCCTCCTACAAAGTTTTTAAATTCTTTATTCTTTTTCCAAACACATAAACTCCTCCTACAAAGTTTTTAAATTCACCATACTTATCCCTGACATAGTCATATCAATCATTACCACAAAGTGAGAAGAAAACCAATACTGGAAAGCATACATGTATGAAAAGTTCTCAGAAAAGATAAAGAAAATACATGAATTCAAAGAGTAAATGAACCAAAAGTGCTTATCAATTACCCTCAATATGCCCACAGTGTATTTCAGGGAAATAGGTAAAAATAGGAAAATCTAGCCAAAAAGTTGATAATGTGAATTTTGACTCAAGATGGATATGGAATCTTTGAAAAGGTATCAGAAATAAATACCTGAAATTAAAAAAATGCTTAGAATTCATACATTGCAGAAATGACCAGTGTCAAGACAAAATACCTGTTATTTGGGATAACAGCACAATAAAGAGCTCAAAGGAGCCAAAAAGAAATTAAGAGAAAAAGAAAAGACAAGCCAGCAGCTACCAGATGATAAGAAGAAGGTCAATCTAGAGCTAATCAATGTCAGAGAAAAATCTAGAAGGTAACACAGACAGATTCAATAATATGATTAGAGAAATTATGGAAGAAAAATTCTCAAATTTAAGAAAAGAATTCAAAATCCAAGTAAACGATGGCTACAGAACACCCAACATTTATAATGAAAAATGTTCACCAAGCTATATCCTTAGTAAATTCTGATACAAAAACCCAGGAATTTTAAATGTAGCCAGAGAAAAACAAAACAAGAACATCACATATAATTTTAAACCAATATATATCTTATTTACTGTTTTAGTTTCTCACGCTAGGAAGACAAGGCGATGCTCACACATACATGTTTGATTTATTTCCCTTATAAGTATGGTCTCTAGCTGCAGCCATTTACCTATAAAAGCCTCAAGTATGTCTTTCTTTATAACTAAGTTGTACTCTATTATATAAATGTACCACCTCTTTTTATCCATTCCTCACTTGATGGGCATTTGGGTTGTTTCCAAGATTTAGGTATTACAAATTGTGCTGCTTTAAACATGAGTGCACATATATCACTGTGGTAGGATGTTTTAAATTCTTCTGGGAATATACCCAGAGAGTGAATAACTGGGTGGAAAAGGACTACTAATTCAAGTTTTTTGAGGAATCTCCACATTGATTTTCACAGTGGTCATACCAGTCTACACTCCCACTAGCAGTGGAGAAGAGTTCCTTTTTCCTCATAGCCTATCCAGCATTTGTTATTGGTCGACTTCTTGATATTGGTTACTCTTTCTGGAGTTAGACAGCATCTCAGTGTTGTTTTAATTTGCTTTTATCAGATGAGCAATGATGTTGAACATTTTTTCATATATTTATTTGTCATTTGTATTTCTTCATTTTAGAAGTGTGTATTTATCTCAGATGCCCCTTTTTGGATTGGGTCATTGAATATGGGGAACCTGATTTTTATTTAATTCTTTGTATGTTCTAGACAGAAGTCCTTTGTCTGAGGTTCAGTTGGCTAATTTTTTTCCCAATTTGTGTGTTTTCTTTTAATTCTGTTGGTAATATCTTTTGAGGTGCAAGAATTTTTTAACAAAATGAGATCCCATTTTCTGATTTTTTGAAATATTTCCCATGCAGTTTGTTTTCTTTTTAACAAACTATCTGCATATCCCTATATTTCCAAGATTTCTGCATACTTTTTCTGAGCAACTATTTTGAAGGCAGCAATGCACAATATATTAGCCATTGTTAGTTTCTTATTTTACTGTTTTAAAATTCTGAATTAGTGTTTTTATTTTTGTTTACTTTTAAAGGAAGCAAAAATATTACTAGATTTATAACTACAGTACTGTGATAAAACTGACGTTATATAAGCAGTCCTCCAAGTAACAGTTATCACAGTCAACCCTCACATTAGGCAAACAGAAAAAGGCCAAATAAATAACCTCATATTTGATTCAGAAAAATAACCAAACTAAAATTAAGGAGAATTATGAGATGAGTGTGGAAATCAGTAGAATTGAGGGTACATAAAACATAAAAAAATGAATTGATGAACTGGTTCTTCAAAAGAATAAATATAATGGATAAACCCTTAGCAAAACTCCCCAAGAGAAAGAGAGAACAGATTCATATAAATACCATCAGAAAACAACAATTGAAACTACAAAAGACATGGTCAAAATCCATAAGACAGCAACTATTTCAAAAGTTATAATCTATTGCAGAAATGGACAGATTTCCTGACACATGCAAACAACCCAAGCTAACATGAAGACAAAAATATGATTAGCAATACCAAAACAAGCAAAGAAATAGACTCAGCAATAAAGAATTTACCAACTAAGAAAACCTCAGTTCTTGATGAATTCACTATTGAATTCTAGAAAACCTTTAAGGATGTTGTATTACTAATACTCTTTAAGTGACTCAAATGAATTGAAAAGTAGGGAGTGTTCATAAATTAATTTATGAAAGCCAGTATCATCCTGATCCCAAAAGAACATAGATGCAAAAACCTTCAACAAGATATTAGCAAATAGAATGCAGAATAGAATAGAATGCAGCATGTCATTAAAAAGATCATAAATGATGATCTAGTAGCTTACTTGCAGAGATGCAAGGATGGTTCAACATATCTAAGCAGATAAACAATATACATTACTTATACAGAGCCATGCCAATGTCCAAATGATCATAGCAATAGACACAGAAAAGCTTTTGATGAAATCCAACACCAGTTTATGATTAAAAAAACTGAAGAATGCAGGTATAGAAAGACCATAGCTGAATATGATAAAGACTATTTATGTCAAACTATCTATGTTCAGCATCATATTAAACAGGGAAAAGTTAAAAGTATTCCTTCTAAAATTAGTAACAAGACAAGCATGTCCACTATCACCTCTACTATGTAAAATAGTACTTGAAACATTAGCTAGAACAATTAGACAAGAGAAAGAATAAAAGAGATACTTAGAGTGAAGGAACAACTCATATTACTGTTATTTGAAGATGGCATAGTACTCTACATATAAACCCAAATAACTACACAAAAGAACTCTTTGAATTAATAACAAACTTTAGCAAAATATCAGGATACAATTTCAACACACAAAAATCATTACCATTTATGTATGACAAAAATGAACATGATGAGACGGAAATTAAGAAAACAATACCATTCACAGTAGATTTAAGAAAAAAGACATATCTAAGAAATACATGTAACCCAATAAGAGAAAGACCTCTACAAGGAAAAGTACATAACTCTGAAAAAGTTGATTATAGAGAACATCAGAAAATAGAAAGACATCTCATGTTCATGGATAGGTAGAACAAATACTGTAACAATGACCATTTTTCCAAAATTGTTATGCATATTCGGTGCAATCCCTGTCAAATTGCCAATAGCATAGTTTACAGATCTAGAGAAAACAGTTCTAAAAATGCAAATGGAATGAGAAAAAACTCACAACAGCCAAAATAACTTTGGGCAATAGGAGCAAAGCAGGCAGAATAGCAATATCTGACTTCAAGTTATACTACAAAGCAATAGTGATAAAAATGGCATAATACTGGAATAAAAACAGACATGTGTATTAATGGAACAGAACTGAGGAGACAGAAACATTCCCAGGCATATTCAGTTATTTGATCTTTGACAATGGAGTCAAAAGCATATGTTGGAGGAAAGAGAGCCTATTCTACAAGTGGTGTTGGGAAAAATGTTTCTATTTGTAAAAGAATGAAACTGGACCCTTATCACTCACCATATGTTAAATTAAAATAAAAATACATTAAATATCTAAACATTAAAACATAAATATTTGCCTGTAATTCCAGCACACAGGATGCTGAAGAAGGATGACTACCATGAATTACAGGCCAGTCTTGGTGCAGAGCGAGTTCAATACCCATCTGAATTACATAGAGAGACCCTGTGTATGAGACAGAGACAGAGAGAGAGAGAATGAAAATATTATACCTTATGAAAGATAAAGTATATAAAACACTTGAAAACCTTTGTGTAGGAGTGGATTTTCTAAATAGAACCTCAATTGAACAAGAAATAGCATCACAAGTCAACAAATTGGGTTATATCAAATGAAAAAGCCTCTGTACAGTCAAAGTATCAATCAGTAGAGTGAATAGACAACCTACAGAATTGAAGAAAACTTTTTCCAGGTACTTCTCAGATAGGACTAATGTCTACAATATAAGAAATTCAAAAAAATTGAACCACCTAAAATTAAAGAACCAGTCAAGCAATGGATGAGACACTTCACAGAGGAAGAAATAGAAACGTTAACAGATATGTGAAAAAATATTCAACATCTTTGGACATTGGAGAAATACAAATTAAAACAACACTATGAACCCATCTTACTTCAGAAAGAATAGCAATCATTAAAAGATGAAACAACAAAAAGTGCTGTCAAGGCTCTGGTGAAAAGGAAATTCTTCGGCATCTTTACAGGAAATGCAAATGAGTACAACCACTGCGGAAAACAGTATGGAGTTTTCTCAGAGAACAGAATGTAGAAATTTCATAAGATCCAGTTATTACCCTGCTAGGTATCTTCCTGAAAGACCTTGTATCTTCATTCTACAGCAATGAATGCATACCAATATTTGTAACAACACAATTCATTGTAACTGAATCCTGGTGGCAGACTGTATACCCATCAACAGACAACTGCATAAAGAAATGAAGTATCTATATGTAAAGGAATCTTACTCGGCTTTAAGGAATTATACAACTGAGATATTTGTAGGAAAATATATGAACCTGGAAAATATGTTGTTGAATGGAATGAACTAGACACAGAAGCTTTAATATTGCATGGTATCTCTTTTGAGTGAGGTAAATTATGAAAATGAAAATGATAAAGTATAAATGATAGAAAAGGATAAGGGGATGGATTAGTTCCCATAGGGAAATGGGCCAAGGAACAAGAGCAAGTGGTATGGAGTGGGGAGTGAAATAAGGAATAAAGATGTGCTATGTACAGAAACATAGTAACCCAAATTAATGTAAACAGTATATGACATAACACAAGCTAAGACAAATAGTATCATCAAGTATGAAAAAGAGGATGTGCCATATATTAACTAGTGCTAATTTCCTACTATTTTTTGAAATTCTGTATCATTTCTATTTTTTCTGTTTGTTTTATTTTTAAAATAAAAAAAAGAAAAAAGGGATAGGAGAATCAGAGGAGGTGGGGTAAGGGGAGGAAAATGAATTTAAAAAGAATCAAACTATGATATGTACAGGTAAACATTCCCCAAGATGTTTGTAAACTGCATGAATTGCAAAAATGTACTAATAATATAAATATTTTACAATGTGCTATTTATACAAAATTGAATGCTACTTGTTATAAAGAAGGAAAATTTCAAACATTTATAGGAAATGGGCACATAGGAAGGGAAAGTATAATGTTAAGTGAAATAAATCAGACACACAAGTTTAAGTAAAATGTAATGTCTCTCATTTAAGTAAGGCAAAGTACAAACAAAAAGTAAAAAAAAAAGGTGGATAGAAAACAAATGGGTAGGTATCTTGCAAATGAGAAGTTGTCCAACAGAATATGGATAAGAGGGAAAGAGAAAGAGAAAATAAACAGAATAAAAATGTGCCACATACAGGAGCCTAATAACCTCATTGAATGTAAACATAGTATGTCATCAACATAAGTTTAATATCATTGAAATAGAAAAATGGGACTAGATGATATAGAGGAGGGACTGATTGAGAGGGATGTGTAGAGAGATTAAAAAATAACCAAGCTGTATTATGTAAGTTTTCATTCCCAAGATGATTGTAAACTGCATGTACTGAAAATGTACCAAAAATAAAAAATAATTATATTTACTGAAAGCAAAAAGATGCAAAATGCGTTCTACATATATAGGCAATAAAAATTGAACAAAACAGACTAATTAACAAACTGTTATAAGAGAAAAGGAAAGTAATAGTATGACATAAGTGAGTACATTTATCAGAAGAATATAGAAGAATATGGCAAATATAACTAAGAATATACAACTAATATCACAGTGTTTAAATATATAAATCAAATATTGACAAGCCTGAAAAAGAATAGGCATCAAAAATAATATTGGAGACTTTTCCACTTTTGATAATAAATCCAGGTGAAAACCATTAAAAGAACAAATGTGAATAATGATATGGAATTGATGGAGCTAGTAGATGTATAGAGAATGTTCTAACAGCAACTAAATATATATTCTTCTCTAGGGCACATGCAACATTCTGTAGAAGGGACACGTTAGGTCACCATATAAATCTAATCAAGTTTAAGGAGCACAAATTCATATGAGGTATCTTTTTTGACCACAATGGAATGAGACCACAAAAAATAAAATGAAAAGTGGAAAATTCACAAATATGTATACATTAAATATTAAACTTTTAAAAGACAAATGAATCAAACAAGGCATTCAGAGAGAAATTAGAAATTATCTCCAAAAACATGGAGAAGAAAATATGAGATAACAAAACATAAGATGGACCAAGAGCAATAATAAGAAGGGATTTAAAAGTGATAAATGCCTACATTAAAAAAGAAGAAAAATCTTAATAACTGAATTTATGCCTTAAGAATCTAGGAGAGTCTAGGAGAACGTGGTAAGTACAAGGTTAGTGGATGGAGGGAAATGAAAAAGATTAGGGTAGAAATAAACTAGAGAATAAAAAAACAATGAAATTATTATTTAGTACTTTATAGTTAATTGAAAAATTTGAACATTTCATATATTTATGATATACAATGTGTTGATATATTTATACATTATAAAATACTTAAATCAGATATAAAACATGCACTATCTCACATAATTAAATTTGTGTTGAGAACACTTTAAAAATCTACTTTTCTATTTATTATTATCATTATTTTTCTTTTTTGGGGGTTATCACAAATCTAACTCAGGACATAGTGCTTGCCAGGCAGGTGCTGTGCCACTGAATTATATCTTTATCCTCCAAAATCTACTCTTTTATTCATTTTCAAAAATAATCTATATTTAGTACAGTTAGTAGGGTACGCAATAAAGTTCTTAAATTTACTCACACTGTCTACTATGAAATTTTGTGTCCCTGAACAATAATTCCCTATACCCACAGACTTCTGGAAACCCATCTTTTACTATTTTTCCATAAGTTTTAAATTTTTGTAATTAAGATAATGTAATACTTGTCTTTCTGTGCCTGCTTGCCTGATATATTTAACTTCAAATAATTTTATGTATGTTTAGCTGTTGCAAATGTCAAAATTTCAGTCTTTTTAATGGCTGATATCAATATCTATACCTATATTGATATAGTATCTATAAACATAGATATAGATATAGATATATTCCATTTTCTTCATCCATTCATCTGATGAAGACATTCAGGTTGATTCTGCCTTGGTCGTTGTGAATAGTACCACAATAAACATGGAATGCATCTATCTCGTTGACATATTGATTTCATACCCTTTGGATATATGAGTATGCCCAGTAGTGTATGATCAAATCATGTGATAGTATTTTAATACTATCCTTAGGAAATTCTTTTCTGTTTATTATATCTGTACTCATTACTTCCTCAGCAGAAGTGTGCCACATTTGCCCTTCCTCTACACCTTTGATGGCATTTTTTATCATGGTAATTTTAAGGGATGTGTGGTGATACCTCATTGTGGTTTTGATTTACATATCCCTGATGGTTAGAGTATGGAGCAATTTTATTATGTATGATGGTCAATTTCTTGTCTTCTTTTGAGAAATGTTTTTAAAGATCCTTTTTCCATTTTGAAATCTTGTAATTTTTTTACTACTGTCAGTTATACAATAGATATTTAATAGTAACTGCTAATCAGATATGTGGTTTGCAGTGATTTTTCCATTCTGTAATTTGTTTCCTTACTGTGTTGATTGTTCACTTTGAAAATGAAGTGCTTTTTTCTTGTAATTCTATCAAACTTGCCTGTTGTTCCCTATGCTTTTAGAGTCATATCCAAAAACTTATTGCCAAATCATGTCATTGAGCTTTTTTCTTATGCCTTATTCTTTACAGTTTGGGGTAAAAATTTAGGTTTTTCATCCATTTTTGGTTGATTATTGAATGTGGTATGAGAGGAGGGGCTGGTTTCATTCTTAGGCATGTGGATAACCAGCTTTTCAGCACAATTTATTGACAAGACAGTTTTTTCTACAATTTGTGTTCCCATCACCTTTGTTTAAAATCAGTTGGCCATAGATATATGGGATCACTTCTAGACTCCGTTGTCTGTTCGATTGCTCTATATATTTTTATACCAATACTATTCTGTTTTGTCACAACTTTGGCATAGTGTGATGTCATCGTAAAGACTATTAATTTCTTTTTAATCCAGATGATTTTGACTTTTCAGGCTTTTTTGTTGTGATTGTCGTTCCACACAATTTTAGAATTATCCTCTCAAGTTCTTTTAAAAATATCATTAACATCTTGGCAGGGATTGCTTTGAATTTTTACATGATTTTCAATAATATAAATAGTTTCAAAATGCAGTTTATTCACTAAGTAACTATCGGATGTCTTTCTATTCTTTTTGTCCTAAATGTTTTACACAGTTTTGTTGTGTACATATTGCAACTTTTTCTTTAAATTTGTTAGATAATATGTGTTTTATAGCTATTATACATAGGATTGCTTTCATGATTTAAATTTCACATAATTTATAATTGGTATATAACAATGTCATTGATATATGTTTGTTGACTTTTTATCCTAAAAACTTTGTTAATTTCTTTTATTAGTTTTAATAGTGCTTTGGTGGAGACTTTCAAGCTTCCACATATAAAATTCTATACCAAAAGCAACAATTTTATTTCCTTCCTTATATTTTGGATGCTTTTCCTTTCTGTTTCTTGCCTAATAACTTTGGTTAAGATTTAAATACTATATTAAGTAAAGGGGATCAAATTGGGCATCCTTGTTTTATTTCATCTCAGAAAAGAAAATATTGTGGTCTCATGTGCTCAGAGGCAAGACTTGTAGAAAGTGATTGGATTATGGTAACATTACAGTTGACTTGATGTTAGGAACCTAGGCTAGAATAGTCCATTTAAGACATTTTCCACTGGAAGGTGAAAAACTAATTTCATTTTGTCTTATCAAGGAATTTCAAAAGTCCACTGAACTCAAGGAATATGGCACATTTATACTGATGTCAATCCAATGTATGATGTACCTTCTCAAAGTATTTTTCCTCATGCCTTGAAGAAACTCAAGAATGAGTATAAAAAAGCTGAATTTATAAATTAATAATAGAGGAAGTATCATTTATTGAATACCTATGTAACCCTAAGGTTTCTTTTGAGGTTTCTCAATACATTATCTTCTATTTTTGCAATATCACAGAATGATATTTAAGTACTGTTTTACATTTGAGAAAACTGAATTTTGGAACATAAAGTTATCTCATAGACCAGTTATACAAATTTATATTCATGCCATTCTAAAATTTTGGTTATTCCAATGAGCAATCTTGTCCTTTATGTATTCAATTTTGAATCTTTTTTTGTTGGAAAGAGAAAATGAGAAAATCAATCTCTCTCAGCCATGAGCTTCAGTATCTAAATGCATTTTCCAGAGTACATAATCATTCTCTCAGGCCTAGAACTAGTGTCTTGGTTACTTTTCTCTCATTGTTGAGACAAAATACCTGAGCCCAAAGTGAGCAAGGAAAGGTTTATTCAGCTTACAGTTTTTTGGAGGCTTCAGTCTATACTCACTTGGCTCCAAGGCAGGGTGTGCTAACTGAGGGGCAATGGTTCATGGCAACTGCAAACAGCAAGACCTAAAGGGCAAAAGAGGGAATAAAACACACATTCTTCCTTCCTTTATATTGTATGCCAACTCCCTGGCCCTGGGTGGGTGTAGCACTCACACTGCCAATCCCTGTGCTAGCCAACAAACCAATCACAAATGCTAGATTAAGCAGCCTTCATGATTGCATGAGGCTTGTGAGACAGGCATCCAAACACAAACCATAACAACTAGTTTACCAAAGGTCAAAACCTAAGGTCTTATGAAGAAGCCAGGTAATCTCCCAAGACTTTGGAGGGGGGTCTGAGAAAGAAAGATCACAATTCTGAGCTCAGCCTCCCTGCAACACACACATGCACATACACACTAAGCCAGGTACACCCTATCTTCACTTAATTTGGGCTTCTTGCCCTTTATTATTATTAAATATTTGTTCTAAAATTTCTAGTTTAAGTAACCTTGAATGACATGAATAAAGCATGTTAGGCAGTTAAACATTTCTGCTTTCTTTGTAATTGTGCTGTATTCCCCATCAATGATTTCTTCCTACCATCACTAGATAAAGTGCTATATACAGCATTGCTTATTGACCTCAAGGACTGGAACAACTGACAAACATTCTGAATCATCAACTACATACTTTCTCTGAAACACTTTAAAGACGATTAGGTCACTTTAGAGTATTAGAGTTTTTTTTTTAAACTTGCAGCCCAAATGATCATATTTTTAACCTTAGAAGAACTTTATATACCATAAAAGTTTCAGTTTTAAAACAGTTCTAACTTTGTACAGAATTATACGACATGGGAAATTAAAGAATATATTATATATGCTTATTTTAGATAACTTTTACACAAAGAAAACTTAAATTCTTCCAAACCAAAAGGTTCTCTCAATCAGTTTAGTTTCTAAGAAACAAATGTTTGGCACTAGAGACATTCAGTTTCCCTAGGCTAAATTTTAAATAAATAATAAAGTCTGATTGTTTTAACTCTTATCCATGTATTATTGTATAGCCCCTTGGAAAGTAACTTCTTCCACTATATCAAAATGTGGATATTATCATTACATAAAAAATGTTCTTTGATCTATTATTATATTTGATTTAATTACATAAGACTTTACAAATTTGCTTTAGCCAATTATTTTCATTGAAAATGCTAACCTCCTTCCATACTACATATTAATTTGAGGATTACCAAGTGATTGAATTAGGAAATAGCACAGAAGTCAAAATACCAAAATGTGTGTTATAATAAGTGATCAAAAGGAATATTCCACAGAACTAAATAAAGAGAGCCATGGTATGAGGTTTTCAGATCTTGAAGACCATCTCATCTTGGAGAGATGAAAATTAAGGGCAAGAAGGATGAAATTAATTATAAAAGTCACAAAGTAATTTTGTTACTAAGCCACAAAGAAAACATATGCCTTGTGAAAGCTGTTTATACCACCACATCATTTACTTCTTTTCAATTTTAAAGATGATAAAACCAAGGAGAATAAAACAGAATAATACCAATCAAAACAAATCAGTATGATACAGAATTTTAAAAAAATACAAAATCATAATCATTACCATAATTCTTCCTGTCTTAAAAATAGCTGAAGATAACTTCAGACATAATATAAATCAAACAGAACACAACAGAAAAGAACCAATAAAAACAAAACAATGAATGCAATAAAGGACTTCAACACAAGACAATAGTAAATCCAAACTGGCTACCATAATATATCTTTCTGTCTTTGAAATAGCTGCTCATGTCATTGGATGCAACAAAATCAAACAAAATAAACAGAACAAAACCTAACCCAACAAAGCAATGAAAATGACACAAGACTTCAAAACAAGGCATTAGGGAATCGTCAATGGATACCACACTCTGAAGGAGATACCCTCTAGATGCCACGCTGTGTACTGCTCTCCTCTGAACACGATCAGACCACTGGCCCCAGACCTGCAAGGTCACTGAAACACCAAAATACCACAAGCATCAAATTGCATTTCACCTCACTAGCTATCAGCACAGCCTATGTTTCTTGTTTCTCCCAATCAGCCAGTCACTTACAGGGGATAGGGTTAGACTGGCTCTTCTTGTTTGTCAGCTCATGCACTGGAGGGGCTGGGGTCTGGCTGTCCCTCTTCCATGGGTGGCTCCCACATGGCACTGGTTCGAGGGGAGGGCTTGCTTCTTGGTGAAAGCTTATTCTCTCCCCCCACAGTAATGTAATTTACTTTTAATACAGATTGTGTATCTGAATTGCTTGAAGAGCTCTTAAAAATATAGATGTCTTGGTCTCATTTCTGAAGATACTGATGCAATTAATTGGCAGTCAACCAAAGCAGTTGTATTTTTAAGTCTTCATCTTGCCGCAGATATTTCATCATGAATAATTACCATTACAGTGCTACTTCTCTAAAGCTATAAAAATATATCTTTACCTTTGAACTTAAAACATACATGCTCATTGTCTTAGATGAGTCTATAAGAACTTTGCTTGATGAACAGTGTACAGAATGAACTACTACAAAAAAGTACATGTTTATGAAGGAAGGTAAAGGGACTGTCCTAGAGATGTATGTAAAATACCTTTAGTTTAAAATTAAAGAAATTTTAACTTCAGAAGTTTCCATATTTTTAATCAATCATTAGTTGTTATTTATAAAATGTGCATCAGGCAACATTCACTGAAACTCCCTCTCACCTTCTATCTCTCCTGTCTGGCTTAGATGTTCCTCCTGCTTCTTGAAAGCATCCTAGGTGTGTTATGCCAGTCACCACATAACATCTAATTTTTATTACTTGTTTCTCCTATTAGCCTGTAAGGAACATGACGGAAAATTTCTGTTATTTATGTTCTTATTACTAGAATTTGTCACTTTTTCTGGCACTGAAGGAATGTTCAATAAATACTCATTTAAATGGTTTGAACTTAGATGGCTAAAAGCATAGTTACAATGCATGATAATCTAAGAGGAAATTTATTTCAAATACAGAATAAAAATAATGAGAAAAACTACTTGATACTAAAAGGACAAAAGCACATCTGTCATTTCCACTTTAATAATGAAAAGATATCATATATGAGCTTATATATGCTGTCTCATTTCGTGCTTATAATTACATTCTAGTTGTTATCACTTCACATTGATGTGTTTGCAAATTGATGCTTAGAGAAACTTGTTAATTAATCTGCCCAGAGTCACCTAGGTAGTAGTAGTAGATTACTGTGGTGGATTTCAAACTCAAGGTTTTATGGCTCTGCAAGACTTCTTTTTCTAATTATCTTTCAATCTTCATTTCTTGAAAAGTAGATTTACTATTTCCTGTCCATGGGGTAATATTCCAGGAAAAAATGAATTAAATTAAAATCCCTGTTACCTCGAACTCATTGGGTCTGTTTCTTTAAATGTTAAGTTCTCACTCTTTGAGCAGCCCACATCATAATATGTGCTGAATATATATGTGTGTATCAACAATAAATGAATGACAAAAATGTGGTTTTACATTTAACCAATTATTTACACTTATTAATATTTATTCCAATTAAATTTATATTTGTTACCAATGATAGATACTCGTGTATTTGAAAATCCTACCTTATATATTATAATTTTACTCTCTAGATTTTACTATTCTTATACTCTGTTAAGAAACATGGAGAAGCTATTAAATTAAGACTATGCTTTCCTGAATATTATTCTGATTTATTGCTATAAAGACATCAAGGAGATTCTATCTCTTGACTGTAAACAGTAGTCTGAATTCCACAGTACTATATTTCATCCATAAAATTAAACAGTCCTCTCCAGAGGTTCTCCAGAGTCAGGTCTGTGTCCTCTAATAAATTTCTGATGTGTTTCAGTTTTGTCACTCCCTTCTCAACTAGGCGATTACTATACAGGACCCAGATATACTGTACCCAGAGAAAATGTTATGGTTTGTATCTAGATGCCCCTCCACAAGCCTCATGCAGTCATAGAGGCAGCTAAATCTAGCATTTGTGATTGGTTTGTTGTATAGCACTGAGATTGGTGGTGTGAGTGCTACACCAACTCAGGGATGAATCCAACATCCAACATAAGGGCAGAAAATATGCATATCTTCCTCTTTTGCCTGATTGGTTCTTGCCACTTGTAGCCACTATAAACAGTTGCCCCTCAGCCATGACACCATGCCTTAGAGCCAGCTAAATATAGACTAAAATCTCCAAAAACTTTAAAAAATAAAAATTTCCATCCTTCTTTTAGGGCATCAGGTATTTTGTCTCAACAATGAGTGAAAAATAACTGAGAAAGAAGAGAACCAAAGGCCAGTTAAGACATTAAGCTCTGGTCAAGTGAACTGAAATTTAAAGCCAGTAGTATTCTATGAAAGGAAACTGAATTAATGGCTCCTTGAGACAAGAGAAATTATCTTATTTATCATTTCTGTCGAAGTTTTGATAGTTCAGTGATGAAAAAGAAGCCAGGATCAATCCTGGAACATATCTTCAGTTGAAATGGCAGCAGGTATATGAATATCAATATAGGAAGCAACATATTCATATGAACCTAACAATCGTGGCAATACCATAAGAACATGTTTTTCTATTCAGATTATTTTCAAAATGCAAAAAAATCCAGTTTGATAATTGCTAGACAGCATATGATATGGAGCAGCATTTGTGTATATTCTTTTTGTGTCAGCATTACATTGGAAACTAACATTTGGAGTGACCCTACACCTACAGGCAGTTAGTAGACAAAACTGAGGGGATCTGGGGAGTTCAAATGAAGCGAAAAAGACTGGATCTTAAGAAGCTTCTACTCTAAAATAACCTTAAGCAAGCTTCTAGTGATTTGATTTTTTCTACCAACTCTCTAGAATTAAGTGCTAGGGCATAGATTCATATCATAACAACAGCATGGAAGAAGAACAACAAAGTAACATTTTGGGTTCATATTTAAATGAGGGCTCCAGATTTGCCTCCCAAGAAAAATAAACAAAGTGTGTGGTGCTGAAAGTAGGACATATCCAAGATGCCTAAAATATTTTCTAGATGTATCATGCAAATATATAGTATAAATACAGAAAAATATAGTACAAATGTTTCCCCCCAAGAAATGCAAATCAAATCTGCAATAAGATACCAAATCATGTCACTCAGAATGACAGTTACTAAACAGACAAAAATAATAGGCAGAGAAAAGAACACTTACACAATGTTGGTGGGAATGTAAATTATTATGATAGTTTTTAGTCAAAAAATTAAAATTCAACCTACGATATCATCAACCAATACCTTTTCCAAAGGAAAAGATGTCACACTTATCAGAGACATGTTTCAAAGATGCATGTGCCCTCCCCTCTCATATTCATTGTAACATTGTTCACAATAGCTATGGTATAAAATTTATCTAGGTGCTTAGCAACAGATGAATGGGTAAAGTTAATATGGTACACATACACAGTAGAATATTATTCAGCTATAAAAATGAAGGAAATCCTGGAATTTTCAGGAACATGGAACTGGAGGACAGTATGTGAAGTAAAATAAGCGTGATACAGAAAACAGATACTACCTGTTCTCTCATGTGTGAAAGCTGAAATGTAGATCTAAGTAATAATAGGACTACTAGAAAGTGGAATCGGATGTGGATAGGGTGAGAAAAGGAAAACCGAATTTGATCAGTATGTGTTATAATGTGAATGAAAATATACTAAATCCTACTAATATGGACACAATAATGCGTTAATGAAATTTGCAATATGAATGTGTCTCTCAAAATGTACCATTCACTTATCTAATCCTCAGTGTTACAGTTTACTGGCAACAAAGGCAATGCAAAGGCTAATCTGTTGCTACTGCAGGCTATTTTGCACATTATAGAGTCTTACCATGATAGGATTTTCTAGAATATATTCGTCTTTTGCTGGCTCCTAATTTTCATATTATTTTCAAATTTATATAGGTTGTTGTGTGCATCAATAATAAATTATTTGGAGTAACTTTACTACAGTTGGTTATCCTTTCCTGTTGTTGGATATTTGAGTTGTTTTTCATTGGGACTATTACAAAGTTGCTATAAATGTGTATAAGCATTGGGTTCTGCCCTAGATCCCCGATCTTACAAACAAGCTTATGGCAGAGGTTAAATAAAAAGAAACAAATAGTATAATTTTAGGGGCTCCATCCAGGAGGATCAAAATCCTTTAGTTGAGCTCTTGACTCTGAGGGCTAAGACCAAGTTTTCTCTGGATTAGCCTACTTTATTAGGACCATGGACAAAAGGTGAGAAAACTGAGAAAAGTGCAGGAAATGAGCAGGACCTCGGGAGTCACTTCATGGACTTCTCCAAGTGGTAAATTATGCCAATTTAGGAGACCCATCTTATCTCCAAGATAACATTCATGGTAGGATGGAAATGATAGGAGTAAACTTCCTTTAACTTCTGTCTCCATTTACTTAATTAGTGGAGGATCCAAGGTGTCTTCAGCTGTGGCCTTATCTTGCCCTTTGAGGTATCTTTGGCCTCATTGGTTACTATAAACCTCAGCCAAGATCAGTGATTCATAGAGGTTCACTTACTATGAATCAGCTCCTGTCGGCAGGCAAGAGGCCAAGGCCTAGGACAGACTCACAGATAAACATAGAAAGCCAATTAGTAAAATTTAAGTCCTGCTCAGAGCCACTGGGTAGTGGTGTCCAACACATAAGTGTTTGTGTGATCCTGAGCTTTTAATTTTTTTGATTATTTTGTGGTAATGTGGATTTGAACCTAGAGGGTTACACATGCTATGGAAGTGCTCTATGATTAATCTATATTCCTAAAGCTGTGTTGATTATTTTTGAAAATGTGCAGCAATTATAAATATGATATCAAGAATCAGGATTTTTTATAATAATACTATATCATTTTGTTTTTACTTTTAGATAAATTTCTTTCCAAGGCAGTCATATAAATAGCTTGGTATGCAACTGCTACTTATTTGAGCTAGATTTATGTAGCAACTTGTTAATTTAAAAGTGATTCTAATTGTATATTTTCCTTCCTATTAAATGAGTTAAATAAAAAATATATTTCATGTAAGTTGTAGGCAACCTTTTTCCTCTAAAGTCTTCATTTTCTAATTTTTGGCCCTATAAGTATAATTTGTACAACAAAATGCTTACAATTATTTAAGTTGTTCTTACTGAGTCCTAAAACTAACTGTATTAAATCATGTTATTATACAGTGCATTTATTTTTAATCTATTATTTCATTTGTTATGTATCTCAATACATAAGTTAAAATGGGAAATTTAGATCACTTCTTATTATTCCAAATGGGAATTTTTTCACATTCAATAAATAGTTCTATTTTCTAATAAAGTAAAAATTTGGATCAGATTTCTCCAAGTACATAAGAGAGTCATTGTCTCACTTTACTATATATGTGAAAGCATTCACATGTAAGGATTTGAGCTTGTTATATAACATAAAAGAACCCAGATGTTGATGAGTTTATTGTATTATGGTGGACTAAATTTGAAAATAAGTGACATTTCAAATTAGGGAAACAAGCTTGGAAAAATACTGATCCTTTTGAGGTTTTGTTAACTATATACAGTAAACCCATGATTGCAATAGTAATTTGTTCCAGAAACATGTTTGTATTCCAAAGTTCTTGCATATCAAAGTATATTTTCCCATAAAAATATTGGAAGCTCATGATTCTTTGCACAATCCAAAAATTATTCATCTAAAAACTACAGTACTGTAACATAGTACAATTAGTACAGAGCCCAAAAAGTATAAAGAAAAATTAACAAGTAAATCTACACTTTTGTTTGAAAATCTTCATGGCTGGTAAGAAAGAGAAAAGAAAGAGAAGGGTTATTGCAAAAGATGACTTCATGCTATAAAAGATATAGCTGCATGTATTTTTAGATGTGTGGGGTTAATGACCATATTTCTAGGTTCTTGTTGGATTGTTGAACAGATCCATTTTCACTCTCACTGCTTTAGTGTCCACTTTATGAGTTTTAATTCTGTAACTTGAATAACTATTTCTAAAAGAACAATATGTAATGTATCAACTAGTGATTTCTTACTGTTTATCTTCTTTTCTTGAAATTCTGTAATATTTCTACCATTTTCCTGTTTTTTTCTCTCTTTAATTAAAAAATGTATAATTGATATTGTAAAAAAGAGAAAATAGGAAGTGCCATAAAAGATATAACTGCATGTATATTTGTGTGTGCAGGATTGTTACCCATATTTCTTAGTTCTTGTTTGATTGTTGAACAGATCTGTTTGCAGTCTCACTGCTTGAGTGTCCATTTTGTGTGCTTTAATTTTGTAACTTTAACAACTATTTTTAAAAGGGCAATACATAATTTATCAGCTAGTGATGTCTTACTGTTTATGTTTTTTTTGAAATCCTGTAATATTTCTCTCCTTTTTCTGTTTTATCCCTTTAAATAAAAAAAGATGACTTCACTATTAGAAAAAAAAACCCTGCTATTTATTGGCTCCATGGACTCTATCTGCTGTCATGGAATTTTAACAAGGAATTGGCCCAATGACATTTGCTTTTGTCTCTTTCAAAGAGTTTGCAGGATTACATCATTAAAAAGATTCATCAATCATAGTGCTATAGTCTTATTTGGATAGAGCTTTTCTATAGAATTTTGCAGTGTTGCCCACATTTTATAGATCACTCTAATCTCATGTGAATTGAGGCTTTTCTCCACTCTTTTCTACTTCTCCTCTTCAGAGGAGATCTCTTCCATAACCTCTTGGTACTGAGAATTGATGGGTGAGAACCCCACAGCCCGAGAGAGAGCAAGAGAGAAGAGGGAGAGGCAGGGGGGATACAGAGGGAGGGGAATAAGGAGAGGGAGGAAGAGAGAGAGAACCATTGTTTCAGTTGTGATCACGTGACCTTTGATGTCAAGTACTACTTAGATTGCAAGATATCACTCATTTATCAAGTTAAAATTTATTAAAATGTGTTCACTTTCTTACACAGTACTTGAAGAACAAGCTACTAGTGATTCAAACTTTTGTTGTATTAGTACTGGCACAACTTTAAAGAAAATTCTATATAGACGATTAATGTCTTTCACATATTGTCTTTGAGTGTTTTCACATATATTGTGCCATACTATGCTCCACTGGTCATGAAAGGCCTACAAAATAGATATAGTAGTACTCTATTCTTTTACAGAATGCTCAGACTAGAGAACAAACTCGGTATCAGGAACATAACTAGAAAGTCAGAATGCCAGTATAATCTAGATTTGATTAGCTTCATAAAAGGTGGGAGATGATGTTAATTTCATATTTAGCATAAGACAGAAGCTCTACCAAGCACATAGAAAAATTTTTACAAAATTTAATTATCGCCATAACCCTATGAAGTAAGAATCATGACGTTATTTTGTATCTCAGGAACTCAGTGCAGAGAATTTTGATCATATACACATTACCTTGTGCCTTGCAACTGAAAAGATGCCCAGGAAGGTAATCTAGATCTTCTTGCTTTTTCTACTGTGCTACAACTAATGATGTGTCACAACAATTATCTTTTTTATTGTCATGCTAGAGGTAAAATTCAGGGCCCAAAATATGTTGAGCAAATACTCTACCACTGGTTTAAAACATCAACATTAGGACAATTATCTTCAGAAGGCTGAACCAACAATCCTCCTCCATGTTAGTTTTGGGAAAAGACTGGCTCTTGATCTCAGGTTTTCTGCCATAGTAACAGAATTCTGGAGTTTGAGCAATTTTGAAGAATGGCTGGAAAAAAGTTAACAGGTCTGTGATGACAGGCAAACCACACTGAAGTGGTTTAAATTCTGTGTTTGACTCAAATTCTTACTATTCTATCATTTCTGTTTATAATCACTGACTTTACAACCATAATTATCTTGGATATTTAAAAGCCAAACAGCCTCTTTTTATACTCATAATCTCAAATAAAATGATTCTGGATTTTAACAGAAAAAATACCACACATTTTAATTAAAGCTAAATTTTTCTTTCCATGAAATAAAGCAATATACTCCATAAAATATATGTATACTCAGGGAAATGGAGGTAAATGTAAAACTGAAAACAAATCTACAAAGTAAAAGATTATTTAGTAGTATTATATGTTCATAGATTACTAATTTTATAATTCTCTAGATGTTTTAATATCTGATGCAAATTATTAATCAGAAACATTCTTGTTTAAAGATAGTTTCCAAAAATTATGGCAATTAAATGTTATTTAATATTCAATACTTTTCAAGAATTGTCATGAATTCAACATTTTCATTAAAGTTGACATTCAATCAGTTTCTAAACCATCATATTGTTAAAAAAATCAAAAGTTAGAGCTACAGTAAAATTTTTTTGAACTAACTGTAGCTTAATCATACTTACAGACATGGTATATACCCATTAATAGCCATCTAACTTCAGAAAAGTATGTTCACATTAAAGATTTAGTAAGAGGTTGAAGATATTCTTTCTGCAAATTTATCAGATTTAATTCTATTTTCTAAAAGTAATATGTACTGATCTAATACATTTAATATCATTGAGCTAATAATATTCAAATACTCTAATTTAATCAAGCATAAAATAACTATTTCTGATTCTTCAATGACTGAAGCTTGCCTTTAAAATAATGTTTAATATATTTTTAGAATTATACAAGGAACAAATAACTACTATACGAACTTAGAAGTATACATTGTGCAAAGAAGAAAACTATAAAACAAGCATCATTTCTCATTCTGCTACTCAGAGATGACCCACTATTCTTTTCAGATTCTCTAGTCTTTTACTCTCTATATAGTTTTTATTTTTTAATTTTCATTTGTGATACTCAATTCTTTTCTTCCTTTTTATTTCTGATCAAGACCATTTGTACAATTCTGTACTAAAGGTAAACTTTTCTCTTTTCATCTGTCTCAGTAATCCAAACTGCATTATTAAATATGGCAGCTGCACATTTGACCATTAAAATGAAATTATATTAAAAGAAAAAAGTTAGTTACTCCATCACAATAGTCATTTTTCAGACATCAGTTTTGACTGTTGTGTTGGACAGTACATATACAGAATATTTTCATCATAAAAATTGATTTAAGCAGATCCACAGCTTTTGATAAAGATGTCTACTCTTTCCTTCCTGTGTTAGTTAGCTATTCATTACTGTAACAAAATATTTGAAAAGTGCATGTAAAAGGGGAAAGCATTTATTTTGACTCTTGATTTTAGTCCATGGTCAGCTGATTCCATTACTTTTAGGTAGACGGCAGTACAGAAAACCAGGGTATTGTATAAAAAACTAATTACCTTAAGGCATCCAGGATCTGGGAAAAAAAGAAGAGAAAAAGAAATGGTATGAAATATACCCTTCAAAGCTACAGTCTCAGTGACCTATCTCCCTCAACTGGGCCCCACCTACTAATAAGCCATTCAACTATAAACACTTCCATGGTTCATACACTGATGATGTTAGTCTCTTCATGATCAAAAATATTTCTTTATGACTCATCTCTATACACAGTGTTGCATTGAGCATTAAGCCCTCAATATGAGTCTCTTCTGAACATTTCATCTTTAAATCACAACACTTCACAGCAAGTTTCCTTTCCTGACTTCCATAAGAAAATGATTTGTTTTTTCTTCTATGTTAAATCTACCTCTTTTCAGTCTAGTTTATTGTGTCTATAATCTCCCTTCTAGCCTAAAAATGTTAATATATAATTTATTGATTGCTATTATTATGTTTTTGTATCCTCATCCTAGGTGAGCATATAGAATTCTGTAGGTTTAAATTTTGTCTATAATCTGACTACTTCTATGTTACAGTTTCTGTCCTAGCCCATAACCTTGAATTTCCAACTTTTATGCATGACTTGCTACTCAAATTTTGTAGCCAAGTTAATATGCCTGAGAGTGACTCATTTAAAAAATTTCAAAAAATCTTCAAAATCTATTCTTTAAGCATACTTTATCTCAGTGAAAGTCATCACAATCCACTTATTTTCTCTATCTTAAAACAAAAAAACAATAATTATGAAGTTTTCTCTCATCCACATAGCAAATTCATTTTTTCTGTGTCATAAAGAGCAAATACATAAAGTAGGATGAAACCTAAAAGTTTTAAAATAAAAAGATATGAAAAGTGTAAACACATTAAGCACTAATATTAAAAAGGCAGAAACACAGGTGGTGATGCATGCCTGTATGTCTAGCTCTTTGAAGTTAAGGCAGGATTGGAAGGCCGAGAGCAGCCTGAGCAATTTAGCAAGACACTACCTCAAAATGAGAAGTTCAATGGGGAGGAAATATTGCTGAGCTGTAGAGCAGAGCAAAATGCTTCCTTAGTGTTCACAAATCCCTGGAATTAATCTCCAGTACTTGGGAAAAATAATAAAAGTATAATTCAGATTTTGTGATGTTAATTTCAGAAAAGTATTAAGTAGTAGTAAACTGGGACAAAAGCAATATTACATAAATTAGACAATCTATATAGAAAATATGCTTCATATTATAAAAAAAGTAACACTGCTGAATTTACAAAGAGAAACAATAGACAGATCCACATTGGAGGATAGAGGTTTTTTTTTTTTCCTAAGAATTCAATAGATCAAGATATTCAAAGAAGTTTATGAATTTAAAAAATTCAACTATCTTGTTTTAAAGATATACTATGTATAACTATCTATTCAAATCTTTGTATACAAGTTAATATGTCTAACTGGGACTCATTTCAAAAGTATCAGCGAATATAAATATATAAAATACTATTTAAATATGATATGCTAACAGAAAAAGAAATAGTTTTAAATATTCTATCCCAATAACAAAAATGGTATCATCCTATACAAAACTTTTGGAAACATGTAAAAGACAAAATTGTTAATAAATTAAAGATATGCCAAATCATTTGAAAAGAGAAAAATATGACAAATGCATTCTAAATGTCACCACAAGCAATTTTGAAAATAATAATAAAAATACTTTTCACTACCATATTGGAAATACATGTCACAAAGCTAAAATAAACAAATATGGAGCCAATACAATAATAACAGGAATTATTTATGTATATAATTTATATCTTTACCTATATCAATGAAATTTATGAATTCTAGAGTGGCATTTGAACTTAAAAAATAGTGATAATACTATTGACTGTCAAATCATTACTAATCACAAAACCAAAGACTGAAAATTTCTTATAGCAAAAGAATAAGAAATTTGACTTACAGCTTTTTAAAAAATTTTTGTATCTAAAATACACTATATATCATATGCAGGGATAAATTTCCTATGATGAAGGTGATCATTATGTGTATCTAAACTGTACCAGTAAACTTAATTTTAAAAATAAAGTGAAGAATAATTATAATAAAACTTCAAATTGAATAAAACCTGAGTAACATTAATTTTTTATTTATTTATTTTTCTGAGTAACATTTAAAATGTATCATAAAGTAAAGATTGCAATCCCTACTACATAAAGTTCTAAAAAATAATTGAAACAGCTGCAAATATACCAACAGAAAGATATTTGAGAGATAAGAACAGAGGAGACATAGAAATATGAATAAAGAATAAATATATTGCAACAAATTCTATATTATTAGAAATAATATAGAATCAATATGTTAGTGATAATAAAAGAGAATTAAATGTTGGAAAGTTGTGATAACTTTGTTTCTTTATCAAACTGACAATGATTTCTTTATGGTAAACTATTCAGTATTGACAAGACATTGAAAATGTTTACATTTTCTGCTGTCCCCTTGACTTAGAAGAATTTCTGGGTAATGCAGTTGTTTTAGTTTTTTTTTCTTTGATAGAGAAATGATGACTAAACCGTGAAGCCAGGTATTTTATAAAATTACCAGTTTTGGAGGCCGATTCCAAGATCATGGCTCCTTATTGATTTAGATTCTTGTGAGGGGCTTCATGGTGGGTGGCATCATTGTGGGAACATGTGCAAGAGGGATCAGATGGTGAAACAGGAAGTGGAGAGCAGGGAAGACCTAGACAGGCTTTTTGTATAACTCACACTGTGGAGGAGTCACTCTAGAGATTTGTGTTAATTCCTTATGGAGGAAGTGCCCAGAAACTTAACGCCTTCCACTAGTCCTCACAACTTCCTCCACTTTGGCACCCTAAGCACCAAGATTTCCACACATGAACTTTTTGGGCAACACACTGAAATTGTAACAAACTATAGCAGCAGTTTAAAAAAATGTATGAAAAATCTTTTAAATATTTGTTAAATAACAAAACTTGGATACAAATTCTACTTCTATGACATATTAAGGAAATAATTAGAAATAGGCATAAATTCAATAAAATGTGTATAATGTTGCTTTAGAATTTTGTATAGCATTTTTTAATAGGAATCACTTGTGTATGGATAGATATACATGTAAGGCAAGTTACATTTCCTCCAGTAAAGTGCAAACATTTTTAAATACCTTGACCACATGAGAACTTTATCATAAAAACTTGTGTGAATTTGATGGAAAAGTAATGATATCACAGTTTCAAAATTGAAGTATCTTAGATTGTTAATTACATGCATGCATAAATATCTACATATGCATAGGCACATATATGTGTGGTTATTGGCATCAAATAAAGTATTTAGGCTATTATTCTTATTCCTCTCTTTGTCCAGATGTCTTATTTTTAAGTAGACCAAGGCCCCCCCTCATCTTTTTCTCTACCTACATACTTTACTTTTTAAACTGTATCTCTTACTACCCAATTTACTTTTCTTGATATGTTTTACAGTGAAAACTCAAATTCCTGTATGAAATAAGAAAGAGTAGAGAGGGGTGTACCATTTCCCTTAAATCAGCTTCCTGGAGGTATAGAGGCAGATCTAGTTCTCTGGTTGATCTCAAGCTTGCCTATCAAATCTAAAGGTACAGAGCATTTCCTACAATTCTATTTGTTGCTGCTTAATACAATTGTTGCTAAACTCTCAGTTGATTTTCTTTTAACTTACATTTCTGGTAAATGTCAAGCAAATTTTGAACTTTGGCTTTCATCTTTTTTGTGTTGTCATACCTGTTTTGGTAGATAATAGAGAGGCTGAATAAAAATTTGCTATCCAACAGCCATTTTAATGTTAAATTCATGATTATCTGCTTATCTTTTCTTTGCATGTGAAAACAAACTTTTAAACTTATGTAAGGAAATATAATGAGTCTCGAACCATCAGGAAACTTAACAAAAATTTTGAGCAGCTCTTATTGAGATGTAATTAATTTAGCATGCAATTTACTCATTTAAACTCTATGATAAATGTAGTTTAGTATATATTAGACATGTGCAACCATCACTACTCTATAACGTCAAAAGATTTTCATTGTCTCAGTATAGAAACTATATAATTACTAAGAGTTGGTGTATGAATTTTATTGCTTATTTATTACCACATTAATATATTTTAATAGACATGTGTTTTCATTTCTCTTAGATATAACCAGGAGAAGTGCGGGATCAAAAAGTAACTCTATGGGTGTTTTTTTAACTAAGTGCCAACATTTTTCACAACTGCTGCATTCATGTGCATTTACATCAGCAATGGATGAAAGTTATAATTTATTCAAATCCTCACCAAAATTACTTTTTTTCTTTTTGATTCCAGTTATCTTGGTGGGTATAAAGTGCAACTGATTACACATTTCATTTACATCTATCTAATGGCTAAGGAAATTTTTATGCTTGGAGAAATAATTGTTCAAATCAGTAAATTTATATTTTTAAAATTACTACATTAATTATCAGCAGCATGTATTAAATATTACATGACACATTTTAAAATAAAATAGTATAAAAATTTTAGGGGTATGGCTATTTTCATTTTCCTGGTTCTTCCAACCATGAACAAGGTATGTTTTTCCATTGTTTGATATTCTCTTCCATCTCTTTTTATGGACTACTGTAATTTTCAATGTATAGAAATTTTGCTTACTTCATTTAATTGACTTTAACTATTTCTTTTTCTTTGATGCTATTGTAGAAGGTGCAATTTTGCTAATTTCTCTCTCAGGGACATTGTTGTTTTTGTACATGAATGCTATTCATTTTTGAGTGTTGACATTGCATCCAGCTATGCTAAAGAATATGGTTATTAAATCTTCAAGTCTTTTGGTGGAGCTTTTGGGGTCTTCTTTATAGACTATCATGTCATCTGCAAATAATGATAAGTTAACATCTCTCTTTCCTATCCTTATTCGTTTTACTTCTTTTTGTTGTCTAATTGCTTTGGTGAATGTCTCCAGAAATATATTGAGTAGGAGTGATAGTGCACATTCTTGTCTTGTAACTGATTTTAGAATGAAAACTTTCAGTTTTGACTGTTTAGTATGATACTGGATGTTTGTTTGTAATAGATCACTTTTATTGGATTGTGAAAGAGGCCATAGAATCCAATTTTCTGTTGGGTTTTTAACATGAATGGGTATTGAATTTTCTCAAAGACTTTTTCTGCATCTATCGAGATTATAGTTGATTTTTATATTTGGATCTGCTGATCGGGCGTATTAGATTTATTGATTTGCATAAGTTGAACTATCCCTGCATCTGCAGATTTAATGCAATCCAATCAAAATACCATTAGCACACCCCACAGAAATATAGAAAACTTTCCTAAAACTCTTTTGGAAACAGAAAATACCGAGAATAGTGAAAACAATTATCAGCAACAAAGGAAAGGCTGGGAGATCAAATCCTTGACTGGAAATTTTACTACAAAGTTACTGTGTTAAAAGTAACAGCATAATGGCTGGCAAAAGCAAAGATCTGAAAAGCAATGGAACTAATTAGAAGATGCAGAAAAAGCTACAAAAACACACTCAGCCACCTTATATTTGACAAAAGGACAAAACGTGTTCTCTAGAAGAAAGATAGCTTCTTTCTTCTAGATGGTAGTGGAAAAACTTGCTTTCCACATACCAAAGACAAAAATTTTACCCATGCTTCTAAGTATGCACTAAACTAAAGTCAAAATGTTTCAAAGTTGTAAATATTAAAAGAAGAAACACTAAATCTGCTGGAAGAGAGTAAAGATAGAACTCTTGAAGACACAGGGGTAGGCAAACATTTCAGGAACAAAACTTCAATTGTATGGGAAATATTACAAAGAATCAACAACTGGGTTCTCATGATTTTGAAAAATTTTTGTACAAAAAATGAAATCAGCAACAGAGTGCAAAGACAACCCATAGAGTGGGACAAAAATTAAGCAGTTGTTCCTCAGACAAAGAATTAATAACTAGAATATACAAAAAATTGAAAAAAAATCAGACCATCCAAATTTAAAGACCCAGTACAAAAATGGCCATTTGAGATGAGATGATTACACATTTCTCAAGTGAAGGACTACAATAGGAAATTAATATATGAAAAAATGTCCCTGGTTATCCAAGAGATGCAAATTCAAACAGTGCTGAATTTCATCTCACCCCAGAAAGAATGGCTAACATCAAGAAATTAACCAATAACAAATGCTGGAGGGGCTATCAAGAAAAAGGAACAGTTCTGCATTTTTGGTGGGAGTATAGACTGGTGCAACCTCTGTGGAAATCAGTCTGAATATTCCTCAAAAAATTAGAATTAGAGGTCTTTTGGTTATTTTCCAAGAAGAATTAAACTAATATCACAGTGATATATGTGCAACCATGTTTATAGCACCATAGTTTGTTATAGCTAATTTTTGCACACAAAATAAATGTCATTCAAATGAGGAATGGTTAAAAGATGTGGTTTTTTTAATGCAATGCAGTACTACTCATCCATAAAGATAAACTTGAGACGTTTCTAAGCAAATGGATATACCTTGAGACCATACACTTAAGTGAACTAAACCAGACAAACATGTATAAATATCACATTGTTTCCCTGATGTAAGAAACTCAAAGAGCAAATAAGGGTTAAAAGGCATGATGGAAATTGTGAAATAGGAAGAAATAGTTCAAAAGGAAAAAGTAACTAGGGAGAAAGAAGGCAAAGGAAGGAGATAAGGGAAAAGAAAAAAGAAAGACAAAATATAAACAAAGCTTTGGAAATAAGGAGGGAATTAGGACTTGAAGGAAGAGGAGGGAATTTGGGGGAAAAGAGAAATGAAAATATACCATACACAGGTACAAATTCCCTGTGATAAATATGATCACTATGTATATATAAATTTTATCACTAAATTTAGTTAAAATATAAATCAATAAATGGATTACATCTTAATGCTTTGATTGTATTGAATATTTCTTGTAATTAGTGATCAAACCTTATCAGAAATACCATGGAGAGCATTACAAAAGGACCTATTTGTCCATCCTTCATTCTTAATTGTTGTGGTCTATTGATTTTAAGGTCTCCTGGCTGGTGAAAACTTTCTGTTTGTTTGTTTTTGGTCTTTTTGAGGCATGGTTTCACTAGGCAATTCAAGCTGTACTTGAACTAATTTTGTAGCCCAGGCTGGCCTCAAACTCACAACAATCCTCCTACCTCAGCCTCCTAAGTACTGGTACTAAAGGAGTGCACTACCATGCCTAGCTATGATGATATAATCTTATCTACAATAGATACGTAACAGGGCCTGGGATTTAGCTCAGGGGCGTAAGTGCCTTCCTGGTAAGTGTGAGGTCATGTGTTTGATACCCAGTAACAATAAATAGATAAATAGATAAACAGGAAATCAAAAACTCTATTGAAAGTTGTAAAAACCACCTCAACAAAAGTGAAAATAGAATCTCAGACCTCAAAGATAAGATTGCAGCTAGTGAACAGGAAAGAAAAGATCTAAAAATAACAGCAAATCAGGAAATAACAATTCAACAGCTGCAAGATGATGGAAAGAAAAACAACATAAGATTAATAGGGATAAATGACAAAAAGGAGACAACACAAATGATATCAAGAGGCTATTTACAGATGTAATAGCTGAAAACTTCCCAAACATGAGTATGGAAACTGATATACAGATTAGTGAAGCATATAGAACTCCAAATAGCCATAACCAAAACAAAATTACGCCAGACATATAATAATCACCACCCCAGAAATCCAACAAAAGAACAGAATATTAAAAGCTGTTAGAGAGAAAAGACAGGTCATCAATAAAGGGAAACCTATCAGAATCACAGCAGACTTCTCAACATAAACAATGAAGTCAAGAAGGTCATGGAGTGAAGTATTTCAGATATTAAAGGAAAACGACTTCCAACCCAGACTGATATACCCTGCAAAACTGTCCTTCACAATGGATGGAGAAATAAGATACTTCCATGACAAAGAACAGCTGAATAACTTCATGATCACCAAACCAACCCTTCAAAGAATACTGAAAGGCATTCTAGATACACATAGGAAAAAACCACTAGGCAAGACAGACAATTAAAAAGAAAGGAAAGATAAAGATACAATGTCAGAAGGATAACATGTCAACAATAAACCAAAATATGACCGTTATAACCATTAATATAATGGCATCAATTCACCAATTAAAAGAAACAGACTGGCAGAATGGAACAAGAAACAACGTCCCACCATATTCTGTCTACAAGAAAATCATCTAATCCAAAAGAAAACTCATAGAGTGAAAGTCAAAGGGTAGAAAACAATACTCCATGCTACAGGAACTCAAAAAAAGCAGAGGCAGCTATTCTGTTTGCAGATAATGTGAACTTCAAACCTAGAATGGTCCAAAAAGATAAAGAAGGTCACTACATACTAGTTAGGGGAAAACTGCAAGACTAAGAGAAAACAATCTTAAATATATATATGCACCAAATTCCAGAGCACCCAACTACACAAAGCAAGTATTAACAGAAATGAAAAATCAAATAGGCAATAACACACTTATAACAGGAGACCTTAACACACCATTGACACAAAGATATATATCAACTAGACAGAAAAGCAGCAAAGAAATAACAGAAGTGAATCATACCTGTGAACAAATGGATTTGATAGACGTATACAGTGTTCCATCCAACAACATCAGAATATACATTCTTCGCAGCAGTGCATGGGACATTATCTGAAATAGACCATATAGTAGCCCACAGAACATATTTAAGTAAATGTAAAAGAAATGAAATTATCCCATGCATGTTATTGGATCATAGCACAAGGAAAGTGGAAATTATGATAAAAGTAACTGCAAATACATGCAAATTAAATAATACACTCTTGAGTAATCAGTGGGTCACAGAGGAAATTAAAGAAGAATTTAAACAATATTTACAAGCAAACAAAAATACAAATACAACTTACTGGAACTTGTGGGATGCAATGAAAATGGTCCTCAGAGGAAAATTTATTGAACTGATTTCCCACATTAGAAAAACAGAATGAACACAAATAAGCAACCTGATATTACACCTCAAACATATAGAAAAAGAAGAACAAGCCAAGCCCAAAGCCAAAAGAAGGGAGGAAATTATAAAGATCAGAGAAAAAATTAATGCAATAGAGACTAAGAAAACAATACAAAGAATCAATGAATCAAAGAGTTGGTTCTTTGAAAGAATAAATAAAATTGATAAGCCCCTAGCCAACCTAATTTTAAAAAGGAAAGAAAAGACTCAAATTCATGCAATACAGAATGAAAAAGGTGAAATCACTACCGACCCTGTGGAAATACAGAAGATCATCAACAACTATTTTGAAAACCTATACTCTCCTAGGTTCAATAACACAGAAGAAATGGACAGATTCCTAGAAACATATGAACCACCAAAGCTGGATCAAGAAGATGTAAAATTGCTGAATAACCCAATTTCTATTAATGAAATTGAAAATGTAATGAAGTACCTACCAAAAAAGAAGAGCCCAAGCCCAGACGGATTCACTGAGAAATTGTACAAGAAATACAAAGAAGACATAATGCTGACACTCCTCAAAATCTTCAATGAACTTGAAAGGGAAGCAATTCTCCCTAACTCATTCCTGGAAGCAAATATCACTCTAGTAACAAAACCTGACAAAGACCCAACTAAAAAAGAGAACTACAGGCTAATCACCCTAATGAACATAGATGCAAAAATTCTCAATAAAATATTGGCAATGCAGCAAATCATCAAGAAGATTATACACCATGACCAAGTGGGATTCATCCCAGGCATGCAGGGATGGTTCAACATGCGTAAATCAATAAATGTAATCCACCATATCAATAGTGCCAAAATTAAGAATCACATGATCATTTCTATAGATGCAGAAAAAGCTTTTCATAAGATCCAACACTCATTCATTATAAGATCCTTACAGAGGATTGGAATTGGAACTCAATATGATAAAGGCCACCTATGACAAACCAACAGCCAGTTTTATATTAAATTGCCCAAAACTGAAAACCCTTACCTTGAAATCAAGCACAAGACAAGGATGTCCCTTATCACTGCTCCTATTCAACATAGTCTGGAAATACTATCCAGAGCAATTAGATAAGAAAGAGAAATAAAAAGAGTAAAGATAGGAAAAGAAGCAGTTAAATTTTCATTATTTGCAAATGACATGATAGTCTACATAGAAGACCCCCAAACCTCCATTGAAAGTCTAGATACAACAAATAAATTCAGCAATGTAGCTGGACACAAAGTCAATACTTAAAAATCATAGCATTCTTATACACTAACAACAAAATCACAAAGAGAGAAATAAGAGAAGCCACACCCTTCACACTAGCATCCAAAATATGAAATACTTAGGAATTAATCTAATGAAAGATGTAAAAGAGTTGTGCAGGGAAAATTATAATACCCAGAAAAAGAAATCTAAGAAGACCTCAGTAAATGGAAAGACATCCTTTGTTCATGGATAGCAAGAATAAATATTGTGAAAATGGCCATTCTCCCAAAATTGTTATACAGATTCAATGCAATCCCAATGAAAATAACATACCTCATCAATCTAGAGAAATCACTCCTAAAATTCATCTGGAACCAGAAGAGACCTAGAATAGCAAAGCAATTCTAAGCAGCAAAACTAAGGCAGGAGTCATCACAATCCCTGACTTGAAGTTATACTACTATATATGGAGGCCATTGTTGATTTGATATCATATTGCTCTGAAGTGCTACCATGCTCTTGTTTTTCTATTACCATTGATTCTATCATGTTGTGTGTTATTGGATATTAATATTTATGATAGTATAAACACAATTTTTATGGAAAATGAGATAATATAGTAGCCATTGTCCATCTTTGGTTATTTGGTTCAGAACGCCTTGCAATACTTTCATTCTCTTGAAAGGTTTTATTCTGTTTTGTTATGTTTGACATTATTGTGTGTAAAGCTAAGCTCAACTATTTCAAAGAAAGAGACATTATGATAGCTACTGTTAATATCCAACTCTCTTGTGAAGTACTGTGTTGCTTATTGTTCTGTTGCGATCTGCTTATATCTGTCCTCTTTGTTTTATTTTCTTTAAAATAAAAAATTTCTAAAAATAATAATAATAATAGAAAATTAAGAATAATTTCTTCATGTTTAGAATTTTCAACCATATCCACATCAAGTATTATAGTGAATTTGAATAAAGATTTTTAAAAATTGTTGGTACATTCAGTGTTCTCCTAGGTTAAAATGAGTTTGACTTTTCAAATTGAACTCATTTTTAAATCAAAATCATTTTCAACCTAGGAAGATACTACATGTACCTGAAATGAAAATAACTATTCTTTATTTTTAATAATCACTGTCATGATCAAGGATTCACACAAGATAGACCACCACAATTCAGTCTTAAATTTACTCCTTGTCTATTTCTATCAGGAAATATTTTAGTATTACTATTTTTCCATATACAGTGTTTGTTCATTTTCCTTGACTTCATTGCTAAGTCCAAATATTAACCTGATTAAGCCACATGTTCTTACTACCCCCTAGTGGCTTCTGATCAACCTAAAATGGAATCTGTTAATAACAGGAAACTTAATACCTACAAATACTCTTTAGTATTTGGACAGCTTTGTCGTAAAGATGTGTTATTTTTCTATCTTCTCAATTTCTCCAATTTATCCAGAAAAAGGGTAGATTGTTTGAGATGGAAGTCTACTTTTGTGCAATTGTCTATAATGAGGCCTGATGTCAAAGTGAAATTGTTTCTGCTCTTCCTTAAATGCAAAGGACCCTTCAGTGTGCTCAGAAGGCTGCACATATGCCTTACTGGCCTATATTCTTTGTGTTTAATTCTGGTCCCCTAGTATATTGTTTTAAGAGAACAGTATTCTAAAGGGGTTTTAAGAAGGAATTACCCAATAACTACTATTATAATAATGACTATTGCTTAAAATGACCACTTCAGAAGTTCTACAATTCACACAGCTATTCTGGGCAAAGAGTAATTTCTAACATTTCAAAAATGTCTCAGAAATGTCAAGTAGGCTGGTAGTTGTGATAGAGATAATCTGAACTACAAAGCAGAAAATATTTTCCCTTATATTAAAGTTTGTCAACTCTACAGAGTTTGTCAACTCCACAGAGCAGACTATATATTCTTACCACTCTACTTCATGAAGATGATTTTCTTGGGAAATATGGACCATATCATTTAATATATTTTTCTTTTTTAACTGATATAAAATCTGAAAATTGTACATATTAAAGGTACACTATGTGATGTTTCAATATGTGTATAGATTGTATAATTTTTAAATCAGCGTAAATTATCTTCCCAAAGTTGTATCAAGTCCTTGTGGTATAAACTTTCAAAATCCTGTCTTGTAGATTTTTGGAATGTACAACACATTCTTCTTACCTGTAAGTATTCTACAGAGCCAAAGCACATTAGAATTTCTTGGTTCTATCTAACTGTACCTTATACCGATTAATCAAACTTTTCCCATTCCCTCCTACCCCTATTGCCCCTATCTTCCATTAATCATAATTCTACTCCCAACTCCTATGAATCAGTTTTTGTAATGCCACATGTAAGAAATTTTATGTAATAATTTTCCTTTTAATTTTTATTAGTACATGTTTTCAGTAAATATTTATTATATTCATTTTTGATAAATTGGTACATATACATAATACTTGTTAATTATTTTAACTCTTGTTCTTAGCCTTTCCTCTCTTGGTAATTATTTTTACATGCCTGGCATATTTCACTTATGATCTCCATTTCCATGATCTATGATCTCACAAATAACAGACTATGAATAGCATTCCATTGTATATATGCACCATATTTTCTTCTATCTATTCATCAGCTGATGGACACTTAGTTTGTTTCTAGTTTTTGGGCTAGTGTGAACAATGCTACTTTCCATTCTACATGCTGGTTTCATTTACTTTGTGTACATACCCTGTATTGGGACTTGGGGGTGAAAAGGTAGTTCTATTTTTGGCTTTCTTCAGGAGCCTTTGTACTTTCTTTCATATTGGTTGTACTAATTACATTCCTATCATCAGCATTCAAAGGTTCTCTTTTCTCTTAATCTTAACCAGCACTTGTTATCTTTAGTCTTTTTGATACCAGCACTTCTCACTCAATTGAGGTGATATCTATTTGTGATTTTGATTTGCATTTCCCTGATGATCAGCAATGTTGATGATTTATCCATATACTTCTACCTTATGCATTACTGTGTTCTATTCCCCTGTCACAGTGGCAACACACAACTAATATTCCATCAATACTGCTTGATAAGCAAATGAATTAATGTTACAATGAGCACACTGAAATACATAGTGTTTCCATATCCACATACTAGGAAGACTCATATTCTACTAAAGCTACATCTTTTATACAACTGAATTATAAAGGCTGAACCAGAAGACCAGAAGTAAACTGCAAAAGGTTATCAGGGAATGGATACACTAATATCAGACCAAAATCACAAGAGAAAATAAGGTGTAGTCCACTATCACTGATGTGTATAAAAATTTCTTAAACAAATACCAGAAAAAGAAATTCAGCAACCTGTGAAAATTAATGTACACCATAAGTAATGCTGCCAGTAATGAAATGATTTGACATACATGAAAATTTTTATGTGATCTGCTACATTAAAACACTAATAATAAAATTCAAATAACTTCAGTAGGTGGAATAAAACATTTGACAAAACCATATACCTATGATCATTAAATCATTCAATGAATTAGGAATTAAAGGGAATATTTTCAACCTGATAAAGAGCATTTATGAAAAGCACAGTTAGCATAACAATGGTCAACATCTTAAAGCTTTTTGTCTATGATTAGGAACGAGAGAAGAATACTCATTCTCTCTAATTCCCTCTCTTCTACTCAACATTGCACTGGAATTTCTAGTTAGAGCACTTAAAGAAAAAATAAAATGTCAGACATCTAAACTTCAAAGATGTAAGGACAACTATCTCTATTAATAGATGACATGAACTTACATGCAGAGAAACTTATAAGAAACCAAAAAATGTATTAGAAAAAATATAAAATTCCAGCAGGATTTCAGGATAAAAGATAAGTGTGAACAAAAATTATAATTGTATACATTAGTAATGAATAACCAAAAAATTGAATTAAGAAAATATTTCCCTTAAATGTATCAAAAAGAATAAGCTATTTAGAAATACATTTAACCATGGAGGTGAAAAATTCAATACATGCAACAATGCAAAGACATTATCAAAGCAAATTAAAGATATATAGAACTATAAAGATAACCTTCATTAATGAAATAGAAACCTAATATTGTTAAATGACAATACTTCAAAAACTGATCATGTCTTCAAGCTGCATTTTTCCTTTTCAAGAGACAGATAAACTGATTCTAAAATTTATATAGAATAAAATAGACATAGACTAGCCCAACCAATTTACAAAAAAGAAACAAATCATAGGATTCACATTCCCTAATATTGAATCTTAACATCTTTTTAAAAGACCTAACTTTTTATTGTAAAGAGTACATGCGACTAACATAAAAACAACCATGTATTTAAAGGAACAGAATTAAAAGTATAGAAACAAGCTCACAATATTAATTGCTTGTTAATAAGCATGCCTAGACAATTCAATAGCAAAACAATAACAAATGCTGAACAAATGAGGACAGGAGACCTGGAAGTCACACACAAATGGATGAATTTGGAATCTTATGACATGATATACAAAATTTAACTCAGATGGGTTAAAAGCATAAACTCATATTTTAAAACTATAAAACTCTAAAAATAAAATAGCTGTAAATCTTCATTACCTTGGATTTAACAATATTTCTTTTTAGATGGCACAGAACAAGCATAAATAAGCAAAAAGAATAAATTGAAATTAAACATTTAAAATGAAATTAATTATTTTAAAATGATTATATCTCAAATGATACTATCAAAAGTGAAACAATCCACAGAATGAGATCAGATATTTTCAAATCATGTATCTGATAAATATTCTTTTATCTAGAGTATATAGAGAACGTTTAAAATTGAATAATGAAAAGGCAAGCTAGATTAGCATGGAAAATTTAGCCAACAGGGCTGGGGATTTAGCTCAGCGGTATAAGCGCCTGCCTTGCAAGAACATGGTCATGCGTTCAATCCCTGGTACAGATTTAAAAAAAGAAAAGAAAACTTAGCCACTTAGTGAGGACCTATCTTAAAATAAAAATAGAAAATAGACTGGCAAAGGCCTTGTGTGCAATCAGCAAATGAAAGAAAATGATGAATGAAAAGAAAAATGACCAACATTTTTACTTGTCAAGGATATGAAAGTCAAAACTACAATGCAATACTATTACAGAATTACTAGGTATATATGTCCAAAAGACAATCAATCATATATATTGCTAAGGATGTGGAGAAACTATAACCCTCATATATTCCTTATGGAGAGGAAAAATGGTGCAGACATTTTGTAAAGAAATTTTGCAGGGATTTTTTTTTTTTGATCCAACAATTCCTCTCCTAGGTATACACCCAAGAGAACCAAAAATATATGTTTTCACAAAAACTTGTTCATGAAGGCTCATTACAATAACTTATGACAATTAGAGTGCTTTCACAGGTGAAGTGAATAAGATTCACACTGTATAAGATTCACTTTTTTGGATTATGAACAACTAAGACTTACAAACATTCTCCTGGAATGGAACTCATACATACATTGGGAATGTATTATAATACCCTAAAAGTATAAATAATCCTTATGTCAGTGTTCATAAACAGATAAATGGATAAAAATATTTTATATCTATACAATGAAATTTTGGGCCAAAGGAGTGACATACTGATAACCTGCTATATGAATGAACTTAGAAAAAAAATTTTCTAAGTGAAAAAAGGCAAACACAAAACACAACACATTGTATGATTACATTTATTTAAAATGTACAGATCACATGAATCTATTGAGAATGAATTTGTGGTGGTTGGTATGACTATGGAAAAAAGTTTGGGTAGTGACTATTAATAAATAAAATGTTTCTTTTTGACTAATGAAAATATCCTGAAATTAGATCATGTCATGTTTGTCAATATACTAAACACAAGAAAAATTTACTGTATAACATGGTAAATTCTATAGTATGGAAAATACCTCAATTTAAGAAGCAATTGATTATCAGAGAATAGAGAGAGTGCATATATATTCCAGGTTTGATTATTCTGAGAATGAAATCAAAGAATATTAAACCAATTCTTATATATGAAATAATGCTAAACTAAAAATTTCAAATTGCAGACACACATATTTACATTTTAAGGAATCATTGGAGACACAGAAACCTAAAACAAATCAGATGAGAACACATCAAACTGTATATCTCTGACTACAGCAGACAATAATAAAAATACTTAAGTGCAGGTGATTTCTATATATCAGTAACTTCTGAGCCCAAACAAAGAGAAGCAAATGGGTTAATTAATCCTACTCTGTGTAATATTTATGATGCATGTGCATGGCTTTGGTCATTTATAGGAAATGCACATTGATTTAATGAATGTTATCTTGTAATAGACATAAAATTGATAGCTTCCAAAAGTGAAGATAAGAAGAGCAAGTTGAACTGGGTTTATTAATTTTCCACTGTTGAAAGGGAAGGAAAGATCTTGTAAATACTATGTGTTCATGCTTTATACAATAAAGGTAACAGATTGTTATGTTTTCAGAGTAGCAGTTTCTTCTTGTCTCATCTCCTTACAGTACGAATCATTTGTAACCTTGTTTGCATTGTAAAGCTCCTTTCTTGTCATATGTTGTTTTATCGATTTGCCTTAAACCTTTGTGGCATTTGAGATGAGATCCTTTACAACAGAAAACTGTTGAAAGCAGAAACACACATTGCAGATTTTTAAAAAAGAGAAAGGAAAAATGTAATTGAAATGATGCATTCTGACTTTTCCTGTAAAATGTTAATGGTGCCTTTTCACATTAGTGACTTGACAAAAACCAGATTCCAGAAATCTGAATGTGTTGAATCAATCCTAACTGTGGAGAGTACTGTTTTAAGAGCAAGGAAACATTAGCAAAACAGATGTAGCTCATATATTACATATTTAACTAAGCAGTTCTTTCTTCACTCTCTTTCAAGGATCCAGGTAGTGCAGAAATATAAAAACACTCAATCTTAACTAGATTGATATATAATAGTATCAACAAGGCAGGCATTGTGAACAAAAAGAAGCCAAACTGGCATTGATTATGTAGATCTCATTTTCCCTCCAAATACCAATTATAGTGTATTTTTAAAACTTTTTTAATACCTTGGGAGGGATATAAAGGAAGAAGGAGAGACTGAGAGGAACAGACAGAGACAAATAAAAAGGGAGATATAAAGAGAAAAATAGAGACAAGAAAGGAAGAGAGCTAGGGCAAATGATAGAGAAAAGGAGAGGGAGAAATTTTGCTCATCATGAGAGACTGATTTAAATGGGGAGCATTGTAGTTCTCTCACTCCTGAACAGGGCTGTGAGACAGTGTAAATCCATCTGTATGTTAGCATACTATTATTCCTATCCCCAAATAAGTCCAAATAGGTTTTAAGGCATAATATTTCAAAATCTCAACAAAGTGAAAGTGAAATACAAATGGTTTTGAAGAACTTCTGATTAAGAAATTAGTTTTGGACAGGGATTTATTTAGCTCAGAGGTATAAGCACCTGACTGGTAAGTGCAAGGTCATGAGTTTGATCCCTGGTAAAAAAAAATTAGTTTTGTAAAATAGTTTCTTTTTAAAAGATACTATATGATTTAACTTGAAACACTTTGGGGATTTAGAGCTTATCATTTTCACCAGTCATTTGGAGATAAAAAATTTTTTCCAGAAATTTCAGCTGACTAAACATTAAACACATCTATATATTACTGTTTTCTTTATATCCTTAAATTTAGTTCTTTCTAGGTATACATATGAAAAAGGTATATGATTTAATGATGCTTTACTGACTCATATTTGCCATTAATAATTTGGGTCATATCTAACTCATTGACTGAAAATATGAATGGGAGGAAATTGGGTATTTTTAGAATTCTTTGTTCAATTTCCATTATTTATCTACTGGTATGCTCTTCCTGCTTACATCATTTTCATATTTACTTCTATCTATGTGTTTATATAGGTATCTATCTGTGTATCTAGGTATTTATATATATGTAAGTAAATATGGAGAGAAATACATATCTATGCAACTGCCTTTCTGTTTGACTTTCTCCTATGCTTCACTCTAGCAACACTTTATCCTCATAGCTACCTATCCAGTAACCTAACATTCCAATTTATTAGCATTTATGCAATTTCTTAAGGAGTTTCACAGTTTTTGTTTTTAAAACTATTATGTTGGTAAAATACACCATAAAAAATATATTGACAAACACAGACATAGCAAATACCGATTTAAAAGTCCATTAAAATGAAAACCCATATTAAGAATAGTATCCTCAAGATTTTTTCATCTACCAATAATTCCTCCAATATTTCTATTTCCTGACTCTTTAGTAAGAAGTAGACTGATTCTGAAGTTGTACTATGTAATGTTAACTTACCTGTTTTTATTTATTTCCCAGAATATTTAATTTTTCTTTCTTCTGAGAGCAGTAAATAGTATTCTGCTATGTCTTACATTTTCATTAAATATTTCTAAGATCATCTGTTTTTATGTGTACATGCTCATATTTTTTTCTTTTAAGAAGAAAAATACACTGAAAAGAAAAACAAAAAAGAGATGTACAAACAGCTACAAGAGCAACAAAGTCTCCAAACTATAACAATACAGACTTTCAAAATAAGAAAATAGGAATTGGCAGCCACAGGGAACCTCCTCCTGTGGTGGCTCAGAGCTGCATCCTGGAGGAAGGCTGGCCTGCTGCGCTCCTCCTGGCTCTTTTGTTTGGCCCTAGCTGTGTCCTGAGAGCAGCTGTTTTTGCTTGACCTGTGGGTTGCCATGGGCCGAGTTCGCGGAGGCGTGGCCATGGGTAGCTCGCATGCTCTCTCTATCCCTGCAGTCAAAAGCTGGAACTTATTTTCAAATGCTGGTGGTAATTAACAAGAACTTGCCCGTGAGAAGAATGAAGAAAACCCAGGAAATAAGTAAGGGAAAAAGAGAAGAGGAAAGCTTGACTACTTCTCAGAGAAAGCAGAGGGGAGAAGACAAGATGACTGATCAGTGAGCAACAAAATACAAAGCCTCCTGGGATAAACAACTCATTTGCCAGAATAAAACACCCTGGAGAGACCCAGACAGAGGGAGATGGATCCTCTTGACACAGGAAGAAATTAAAATGTAGAAAAGCTTGTCAAATACTACAGGACTACAACTGAAACAGCTAAAAATTATGGGGCACAGTATTTTCATTCATGGCAACCCACCAAGTTTGCACCAGCTTGAATCTGTGCCAGCTGGCAGATCTGCCCAAACTCATTCCCGCCACCACTCACAGGAGCACAGCAGTGCTGAAGTCAGGGGTTGGTGAGCCCAATGGAGAGTAGAGATGGTTAATGAGGACCCCCCCCCATGGGAAGGGCACTACAAATTGAGTTACATGTTGGACTCAGGCAAGAAGAGCCTGAACTGGGAGCGACAGTGACTTCAGTTGGTTCCTCGCTCCCAAGAGCAGATTTGTGTGATTTGCTGGGACTGGGCCATGCCACTGGCCGGGACCCAATGAGCCATCCCAAATCGATTCCCTGTGCCTAGCAAGGACTAACTGGGTGAAGGCACCTGAAGTTTGGCTGGCCCGGTGGTGAGGTGCAGGCAAGCACAGCTGCTGCTTACACCTCTGTGACAAGAGCAGGCAGAAGAAGGAGGAGTTCTCTTGCCAGTGTGCTTCAGAGGAACCATGGCCAACAGGAGAGGGGGCTAAGACCTTCACTGTAAACCTGTGAGGAGGAAGCCAGGGCCATGACAGGAGAGAGAGGCAGGAGGAGGCCCACAGCCCAGAACCCTGAGAGCACTGATCCAGTAGAAGGAAAAACAAGGGAGACCGAGGGTGGCAAACACACAACATCAGACATGGCTTCAATGGACATTAAAAGATATCTTCAAAACCTTGTAGACAAGCTCAAAACTGAAATATTAAATCAGGTAAAGCAAGATATGAGTAGAGTAATAAAAGAAATGCTCTCAGGAAGTATCTCTCAGGATGATACAGATGGAAGAAGGGAAGAACACAAAAAAAGGAGAGAAACATTTGATAAAGAATATGAAGAAAATATAGAATACCTGAAGCAGATTCAAAGAGACTGCCAGGAAATTAAAAACTCCATTGAAAGCTGGCAAAACTCCTTAAAAGAAACTAAGGATAGACTATCAAAACTTGAAGACAAGTTTGCAATGTGTGATCATGAAAGGAAAGATCTCTTAAAAACAACAAGGAAACAGGAAGTAACAATACAAAGACTAGAAGATGGCAAGAGAATCTACAATTTAAGAATAAGAAATGTGAACAAAGAAGCAGGAATACACACAGGCAAATTACAAAGGCTATTCATGGAAATAATTAAGGAAAACTTCCCAAGCATGGGAAAAGAAGATGCCATTCAGTTATGTGAGGCATACAGAACTCCAGCCACCTACAACCAAAACAAATATACACCCAGACATATAAAATTAAGATACCAGAAATTCAATATAAAAACAGAATATTAAAGGCCATCAGAGAAAAGAAACAGATTACCTATAAAAGTAAGCCCATCAGAATCATGGCTGACTTCTTAACACAGACCATCAGGTCATAAAGAGCTTGGTGTGAAGTCTTCCAAGCCCTAAAAGAAAATAACCTCCAGCCCAGATCAATGCACCCTGCAAAACTGTCACTAGAAATTAATGGAGAAACAAGATGCTTCCATGACAAAGAGGAACTGGGGGAGTTTGTGACCACTAATCCAACCCTACAGAGAATATTGAAGGACATTCTAGAGAGAGAGAAAAAAATACCAGGATATTAGGAACAGTGGCAGAAAGGCCTCAATGAGTGGGGCAGGCAGTAGAATGAAAGAGAAAACTAGACAAACAAAGGCAGAAAAATAGCATAGCAGAAATGAGGCAGAGAAGGATGGCTAGAATCTCTAACATAGATGACTTTGATACACTATATTGTTAATGGTGTGCCAGGATTTAAAACCCACATTACTCACACGACCGTGCTTAGATGCATTATATTCTGTTAGTCATTCTACCTGTACTAGATTTGAGGACACAGACAGCAATCCTAAAAATAAAAGGATACAGTATGGTAATCATCCTTAATTTCCTATTAATTTAATCTAAAGCTCTGTAAAACCTACACTGTTTTACCATGACTGGTCATAATCGAATCTGGTCTGTTGGATCACTGTTTTGTATTGATAGCTTTTATTCAAAGCTGTTATGATTGATAGTATCAAGTCTGAGAGTATAGGCAACTGCACTTACGATAACAAGATCCACTAGAATATCCACTATGGTTTGACTATTACCTTCCTTTGAAGTTTTGTACTGTCTACAATGTTTTATTTTTATTGTTTTGTTATTTACTGCTTTACTCAATTATACTACTATATGCAATTATGCCTGATGATATAGACATTCTATTAAAGATAATAAGAAACAACACAATAATCATTGTAGATCACCTTGTACTGTGGTTTTATGGTTTTATATAACTTTTTGGTTTCATGTTTTTATAGGAATTTGTTTTGTTTTTTCTTGCTAAGTTTTGTTTTTCCCTCTAATACAGAAAGGATAGAAATACATATAGAGATTTATGTATGCATAGCTCTTTACACTCTCACTGTTTGACTATCTAGTTTGTATGTTTTAATTTTGTAACTTGAACATGTATTTCTAAGAGGACAATATGTAATTTATTAACTAGTGATTTCTTATTTTTAATTTTTTTTGAAATTCTGTATTATCTCTAACCTTTACATGCTTTTGTTTCTCTTTAAATCAATAAATATAAAAAAAATCTGAAACAGAATAATAAGGAATTTCAGAATGTAAAAAAAAGAAAAAAAGAAAATAGGAATTCAACAATGGTTGTGATATTGCATATTGTTATCTTCAAAAGAGTTGTTTGGATTGCCAGATATAGACATAAATAGTGATATAATCATATGAGTATTAGTTATTCTTTTCCAAGAAGTAATAGAATTAGTAGTATAATCATTATAGCTATTTTATATACATATAAAATATTTATTTTTTTTCCTTTTCCTTCTTTCTTTTCACTTTTCCCCTAACTCAGTTATTTTTCCCTTTTGAGCATTTTATTACCCTTTCACAATATCTGTTGTAGATTTTGGAACTTATCTCCTCTTTCAGTTTCTTACACTATGAAGACAATACAGTATTTATACAGATGAGTCTGATATATTTCACTTATGCATATGATCTCAAGCCTCATCCATTTACCTATACAAGACTCAGTATGATCTTATTTATACCTGAGTAGTACTGCATTGAATTTAAATACCATATCTTTTTTATGCATTTCTCAATTGACTGGCATTTGGGTTGTTTCCAAGATTTGGCTATTACAAATGGTGCTGCTATAAACATGGGTGCACATATATCATGGTGGTATGAGGTTTTCAGTTTTTCTGGGAAATTGCCCAAAAGTGGAACAGCTAGGTCCAAAGGGACCTCTAATCTTAGCTTTTTGAGGAATCTCCACAATGATTTCAACAGTGACTGCACCAACCTAGAATCCCACCAACGGTGAAGAAGTGTTCCTTTTTCCCATAACCTCTTTCAGCATTTGTTATTGATTTATTTCTTGATCTTGGCCATTCTTTCTGGAGTGAGAAAGAATCTCAGGGTTGTTTTAATATTCATTTTTCTAATGACTAATGATGCTGAACATTTTTCATAAATTTATTTTCCATTTGTATTTCTCCTGAGAAATACACATTTCTGAGAAATGTTTATTGATCTCAGATGCCCATTTATAGATTTATAAAATACACCATATGAAATATATTGACACACACAGTTTGAGTTTCAGGGGCCTGATAATTTTAATTCTTTATATGTTCTAGATACAAGTCCTTTGTCTAAGGGACAGATGGCTAAGATTTTTCCCCAATTAATGGGTTTCCTTTTCACTCTGTTGGAGATTTCTCTTGACATGCAAAAGCATTTTAAAAGGATGAAATCTCAATTTCCAATTCTGGGAAGTATTTCCCATGCAGTTGGTTTTTTGTTCATGAACTCTCTGCCTACCCATATGTCTTCAGAATTTCTACCTACTTTCTCTTCCAGCAGACTTATTGTTTCTGTTTTAATATTTAGATCATTGATCCCTTTTGATTTTAGTTTAGTGCATGGTGAAAGAAATGGATCTAGCTTTAGTTTTCAGGAAATGGAAGAAAAGTTTTTCCAGCACAACTTATTAAAGTGGCTGTCTTTCTTCTATTGAACTTGTTTGACCCCTTTGTCAAAGATGAGATGGCTGAGTGTGTTCATAGTTGTTGCTGTATTTTTAAAAATATTCCATTGATCTTTAGGTCTGTTTTTTTCCACTACTATGCTGATTTTATCACATTAGCTTTTATAATTTCAGATCAGAGATTATGACACCTCGTGCCTTGCCTTTGATGCCCAAAATTACTTTTGCTATTATAGATCTCTTCTAGTTCCATATGAATTTTTGGAATGATTTCTCTATATCTGTGAGGTATTTTAATTGTATTTTGATTGGAACTGCATTAAATTTTGAGAGAATGGTCATTTTTACTGTATTTATTCTTCCTACCCATGAACAACGAATTCCTCTCCATTTTTTGAAATCCTCTTTGATTTCTTTTTTTAAAGTAATGAAATTTTTAATGTATATATTTTTATTTCCTTTGTTAGATTGTTTCTTAAGCATTTTGTGTTTTGGGGTGCTACTGTAAAGAGTGTGGTTTAACTTATTTCCCTCTCAGTGAGTTTGGCTTTTGTGTACATGAATGCTATTGATTTTTGAATGTTGCATTTATACCTGGCTACATTACTGAATTAGGGTTTTATATCTAGATGTCTTTTGGTGGAATTTTGTGGATTTTCTAAGTATAGTATCATGTCATCTGTGAACAATGATAATTTAACTTCTTCCTTTCTTATCTTTATTCCTTTTATTTCACTTCTCAAACTGCACTGGTTAATGTTTCCAGAACATTATGGAGTAGGAGCATTGATACTAGACATCCTTGTCTTTTTCCTTATTTTTGATTGAAAGCTTTCAGTTTTCTTCCATTTAGTAAGATGATGGCTATTGGTTTATCATATGTGACATTTATCAGACTGAGGTAAGGAAATCTATTCAGTTTTACTGTAGGGTTCTGATGAATGAGTGTTGGAGCTTATGAGTGTTGGAGTTTATCAAAATCTTTTTCTAAATATTAAAAAGTAAAACAAGAAAAAAGCACTAAGAAATCACTAGTTGATAATTACATATTGTCTTCTTAGAAGTAGTTGTTCAAGTTAAAAAATTAAAGTATACAAAGTGGACATTCACACAGTGAGATTGCAAATAGTTCTGGTCAATAATCCAACAAAAACTTAGTAATATGGTTTTCTATCTTACACACTTAAACATACATGCAGTTATATCCTTTAGGGTATTTACTTTTCCTCTTTTTTTACAATAGCAATTACACACTTTGAGTTTTATTACTCCTATATTTCTTATTACTTTTTACACTAGATACACAATGTGATATTTATAAATATGATTGTCATTTATTTCACTAATGAGGATAGCCTCAATTTGTCTCCATTTGCCTAAGAAGGCCTCAAGATCATCCTTTTAAAAAAATTTATTTAAAGAGAGGGGAAAATAAAGAAAAACAGAAAAAAGAGTAGAAACAATACAGAATTTAAAAAAAAATGAACAGTAAGAATTCACTAGTTGATACTTTACATAGTATTCCTGGATGTAGTTGTTCAAGTTACAAAATCAAAGCATGCAAAGTGGACATTCAAACAGTGAGGCTGCAAACAGCTCCATTCTCAGATACAACAAAAACTTAGCAACATAATTATCAATCCTACACCCTTAAATATACATGCAGTTATATCCTTTAGAGCACTTGCTTTTCCTCTTTTTGCTGTTTAAGTCCATTATCTGTTTAATTATATCATGTTTCAGGTTGCTCAGTACCTTGCTGATCTGTTTTGTGGTTATTTACTTTTTAATTTAATTTATTTATTTTATTTTGAAGGTAGTAAAATACAGCAGAACAAGACAGGACATAGCCAACTGAGGCAGTGCAGTGAAATTGGCACAGAACTTTACAGCAGGCCACCCAGACAACAGCAATAGACACAATATTACATCTGGTTTTCTTCACAATAGCTGTTCCTTCAATCAGGCTGAGCAATATCGAAGGAAATACCGAAATTACAAGAACAGAATGTTGAATAGAGCAATACCATTGATCAAAATAGAGAAAAACAGAGGTAAAAATATTTGCCCTCAAAGAGATGGGAGAAGAAAATCCCCCTTATTTGCTATATCGCATATAGTCAAACTTGCAAGACATGCTCAGATCTCCTGCTCACACTTGCTGGGGGAGGTGAGGGTGGGCAGTGGATGTTTGATTTTTGCACTGGTAGGCTCACAGCTGCCCACCAGAAGGATGAACTAGCTGCCTGTATTCCCAGCACCCCAAGGTCCAACATGGCACGTTGCGGATCTCAGTAAACACTGATATGGTTCTCACCCTGGGGACACACGTGGATTGCCAGGCCACAGCCACTTACCAGAGCGGCATGCTGGCAGCTGCCTGTTTTCCCAGCCTCCCAATGTCCAACATAGCATGTCATGGATAAGAGCATCCTTTTTTATAGCTGACTAATGTTCCATTGCATAAAACTGTCACATCTTTTTCATCCACTCTGGGGTTGATGGGCATCTTGGTTGTTTCCAAGATTTAGCTACTACAAATTGTGCTGTTATGAACATGGGTGCAAATATATCACTGTGAGATGACCTTTGCAGTTTTCCTGGGTAAATACCCAGGAGGGGAATAGCTGGATTGAATGGAATTTCTAATCCTAGGCTTCTGAAAAATCTCCATACTGATTTCCATATTGGTGCACAAGTCTACACTCCGACCAACAGTGGAGCAGTGTTCCTTTTTCACAGCAGCCTCGCCAACATTTGTTATCAGTTGATTTCTTGATGGCAGCTATTCTTTCTGCAGTGAGATAAAATCTCAATACCGTTTTACTTTCCATTTCTCAAATGACCATTGATGGTGAACACTTATTCATGTATTTATTTGCCATTTGTACATATTCATCTGAGAACTGAGTGTTCATCTCAGTTGCCCATTTTTGGAGAGGATTTTTGAATTTGGGAGTGTTTGATGTTTTTCAATTCCTTGTATGTTCTGGATATAAGTGCTTTGTCTAAAGCGTTGCTGGTTAAAATTCTTTCCCTTTCTGTGGGTTTTCTTCTCAATCTGTTGGAGCTTTCTTTTGAAGTGCAGCAATTTTAAATAATATGAGATACCAGTTTTTGATTCTTTGAAGTGTTTCCCATGCAGTTTACATTTTGTTCATGAATTCTCTGCTTACACATATGTCTCCCAGATTTCTGCCTACCTTGCCTTCCAGTAGATTTAGTGTCACTGTTTTAATATTTAGGTCTTTGATCCATTTAGACTTTAGTTTTGTGCATGGTGATAGGCATGGATCTAGTTTCATTCTTCAGCATTTGGAGAGCCAATTTTTCCAACACCATTTGTTAAAAAGGCTGTCCTTCTTCCAGTGAACATGTTTAGCTCCTTTGTCAACTATCAGATGGCTGAGTGTCTTTGTAGTTGTGCTTGCATCTTCTAATCTGTTCCACTGATCCTCAGGTCTATTTCTTTGCCAGTACCATGCTGATTGTATCACTGTGGCTGGAATTGATATGTCTCTTGCCTTGCCTTTTTTACTCAGAATTGCCTTTGCTATTCTAGGTTTCTTCTGTTTCCAAATCAATTTTAGGAGTGTTTTATCTCGATCTGTGAGGTACGTTAATGGTATTTTGATTGGGATTGTGTTAAATCTGTATACAACCTTTGGGAGTATGGCCATTTTCACAATGTTGGTTCTTCCTAGCCAAGAACAAGGAATATCCTTCCATTTTCTAATATCCTCTTCAATCTCCTTTTTCAGCATAGTATAATTTTCAGCATATAGGTCTTTTACATTCTTAATTAGGATAACTCTTAATTATTTCATTTTTTAGATGTTATTAGATGTTATTTTGAAGGGCGATATTTCCTTAATGTCTCTCTCAATGAGTTTTTTGTTTGTTTATAGGAATGCTATTGAATTTTTTGAGCACTGACTTTGTATTCAGCCTCACTTCTAAATTTTTTTTATTACCTCTAGTAGTCTTTTAATGGAGTTTTTTGGATCTTCTATATAGAGTATCATGTCATCTGCAAATAGTGATAATTTAAACTGTTCCTCTCTTATCATTATTCCTTTTATTTCTATCTCTTGTATGATTGCCCTGGCTAGTGTTAAAAGAACTATATTGAATGTTGATAGTGTTGTTGATAGTGAATGTTGATAGGAGTGTTGATAGTGGACATGCTTTTCTTTAATCCTGATTTTAAAGAGAAAGCTTTCAGTTTTCATCCATTTAGTATAATGTTGGCTGTTGGTTTGTCATAGATGGCCTTTATAAGGTTGAGGTTGACACAGTGTATTCCAAGTTTAGGAAGGGTTTTTATCATGAACATGTGTCGGATTTTACTGAAAGCTTTTTCTGCATCTATTGAGGTGATGACGTGCATTTTATTTTTGTCTCTGTTGATGTGTTTGTTTTATTACATTTATTGATTCATGTTGAACCATCCCTGCATTTGTGGAATGAACCCCACTTGGTCATGTTTTATAATCTTCTTGATGAATTGCTACATTCTATTTTCCAGTATTTTATTGAGAATCTTTGCATCAACTTTCATTAGTGAGATTGGTTTATAGTTCTCCTTTTTCTCTTTCTTTCTCTGGGTTTGATATGAGAGTAATACTGGCCTCCAGGAATGAGTTAGTGAGGATTGTTTTCTTTTCAATTTCATTGAAGAGTTTAAGGAATATTGGCATCAAATCTCCTCTAAATTTCTTGTAGAATTCAGCTGTGGATCCATCAGGACCTGGGCTTTTCTTTATTGGTAAGTTTTTAATTACATTTTCAATTTCAATAGCTGATATTGGGTTGTTCAAAATTGCTATATCTTCTTGGTTGTACTTTGGTAGTTCACATGTTTCTAGAAAACTGTCCTTTTCCTCTGTTTTCCACTGTATGTGAGTAGAGATTTTCAAAGTATGTATTCACAATCTTTTGAATTTCCATGGGATCTTCATTAATTTCCCTTTTTCAGTCTTTATTGCTTGAATTTGTGTTTTTATATTTCATTTTTAATAAGGTTAGCAAGAAGCTTTTCAATTTTGTTTATTCTCTCAAAAACCAGCTATTTGATTCATTAATTCTTTGCATTGTTTTTTTAGTTTCAATTGTATTGATATCTGCTGGAATGTTTACAATTTCCTCTCTTCTATGAGCTTTGGATTTACCTTCCTCTTCTTTTTCTAGAAGCTTGAGATGGAGCATTAGGTTGTTTATTTGTACTCGTTCTGTTTTCTTGATATGACAATTTATTGCTATATATTTCCCTCTTAAGACTGCTTTCATTGCATCCCACAGATTACAGTATGTTGTTTCCACATTTTCATTGAATTGTAGGTATTGCTTTATTTCTTCTTTAATTTTATCTGTAGCCCACTGGTTGTTCATAAGGTTGTTATTTAATTTCCATATATTTATGCAGGTTTTGCAGTTTCTTTTGTCATTAATTTCCAATTTCAGTGTGCTATGGTCAGATATTATGTATGGTATGATTTCCATACCTTTGCATTTATTTAAGAGTGTTTTATGGGATAATATATAGTCTATTTTTAAGAATGTCCCATGTGCAGCTGAGAAGAATGTGTATTCTGATATTATTGGGTGTAACACTCTGTAAACATCTATTAAGTCCAATTGCTCACAGGTATGATTCAGTTCTGTGATTTCTTTGCTGAATTTTTTTTTCTAGTTGATCTATCTCTTTGTGACAATGGGGTGTTAAGTTCCCCTATTATAATTGTGTTCTTGTGTATTTGGTTTTTCATGTCAATTAGTATCTTTCTTATATAGTTGGGTGGTCCTATGTTTGGTGAATATACATTTGTAATTGTTAGCTCTTCCTTTTGAATTTTTCCACTTATGAATATGTAACGAACTTCTTTATCTCTTTTAATTATTTTAGGTTTGAAGTTCAGGTTGTCTGCAAATCAAATAGTTGCCTGTGCTTTTTTCTGGGTTCATGTTGCATGGAATGCTGTCTTCCATCCTTTGACTTTTAATCTATGAGTTTTCTTTTGGGTGAGATGTGTTTCTTGTATACAGCATATTGTGGGGTCCTGTTTCCTGATCCATTCTGTCAATCTATTTCTTTTTATAGGTGAATTGAGGCCCTTTACATTTATGGATGTCATTGATATATGCTAGCTTGACTTTGTCATGTTATGTTCCAATTGTTTGCTGTCTGCTTTTCCCCCTTGTTTAATTTCTTGTCCTATCTCATGGTTTCTTTCTTTTGCTGTTCCAGGGATTTTTGGTCATTTGCATCTCTGTCTAGTATGTCTTCCAATACTCTTTGTAGGGTTGCCTTGGTGGACATGAATTTCTTCAGTTGTTATTTTTCATGGAAGTATCTTATCTCTCCATTAAATTTGAATGAAATTTTGCTGGATACATCAGTCCAGGTTGAATGTTGTTTTCTTTCAGGGCTTGAAATACCTCATTACAGACTCATCTTGACTTGCAGGTTTGTGCTGAAGAGTCTGCCATGTTTCTAATGGGCTTTCCTTGATAGGTGAGTTGTGTCTTTTCTCTAACATCTTTTAGTATTCTGTTTTTATGCTGTATGTTTGAGATCTTACTTATTATATATCTGAATGTAGATTTATTTTGTTGTGACTGTTCGGTGTTCTATATGCCTCACTTATCTGCATTTTAGATTTTTTTCTGCATGTTTGGGAAATTACTTCTGTGAATATTTTAATTATGTAATTTGCATTGACTCCTACATCTTCACTGATGCCTATTAATCATATATTTTTTTCTTTTTGCATCATCTTGAAGCTGCTTTGTTATTTTTAAAGTTCTATCCTTGGGCTGGGGATTTAGCTCAGTGGCATAAGCGCCTGCCTGGCAAGTGCAAGGTCATGAGTTACACCCCTAGTCCCACAAAAAAAAATTCTATCCTTTCATGATCACTAATTGCGATCCTGTCCTCAAGGTCTGAATTCCTATCCTTAGCTTTATTTCAATGGTTTTGACAGCTTTCAATAGAATTTTTTGTTTCTTGGATGTCTGTTTGCATTTGTTTCATGAATTCTGCTTGGTTTCTATATTGTTCATTCAATGTTTCAGTCAGTTTCCTATGCTCCTGTATGTTTTACTCTTTTTCTTCTTTAGGTGTGCTCAGCAATCTCTTTACTATGGTTGTTATTTCTGTCTTTATGTGGGAGAGTACTTGTAATTTGATTTCCTCTTTAGCCTCATGGAGTTGTTCTTTTATTTCACTTTCTATCTTTTTCAGAGATTTCTCATGTGTTACTTTTGAAGTCCTCTATTTCAAAGTCTTCTGTACTTGCTCTTGGTGGACCAGATGCTTGAGATTACATTTTGTTTTTTCATTTTGCCATTTTCCCCTTTTCAGTTAATATTTGGTCATTCAATCCCACTAATGTCAACTGATACTAGTGTGTATCTTGGTGTCTTAATATAAGGTTGATGTTTGTCCAATTGCTGGGTCCCACAGTGAATAGGTGGACCTGACTTCCCACTGCAGGCTTGTGGGGTGAGTCCTATATTCTTCCTGGGCTGACAAGCCTAGCAGTATTGATGTAGGTCAACTTTTATTTCCTGCTTTTACTTTATCTTCAGGTTATTCCAGGTCACCAAATTTCCCTGTCTATAGTGTTTGTGTTAGCTGAGGCCCTACTGTGTCCCTATTGTGTGCCTGTGTGTCTCATAAACTCTGATTTTCTCCAAGATGGGGGAGTTCTTATTGGCATACTCCTCACCCTGCCTGAAGTTTTCTGTGTGCAGGAGGAAGTCATCCACACTCTTATCAGGCTCATCAAGGTCTTACAGTTAGTTGGAGGGAGCTTTACTACTGGCCCTATTTACTCACTGTACACCTCTATTTTAGGGGCATATTCACCACACTGACTGGAGCCTGCTGAGATCTTCTGTTTGGGTGAGGCAGTTACTGAATCTCCCTTGAAGTTAGCACAGTTAATCCACTGTAGTCCAAGATTCTGGGAGAAAGGGTGGGAGCTGAAGATCAACAGCAATATTGGGTCCATGAAGTAGGGAGTGTCACTGAGTGGTGAGCAGATGTCCTGGGTCCAGCCATCTGCTGGGTGCGGGCCAAGCAGAGTGGTGTTCCTCAGTGATGACTGGAGTTGCACAGGAAGCAGGAGGCTGTACGGGTCAAGGACCAAGGGCAGCATGCATTCCCCAGGGCCAGCAGGAGTAACACAGGAAGCTCACAGCGGAGCAGGCCAAGGTCCTAGGGTGTTGTGGTATTCCTCAGTGCTGGCTGGAGTTGCACCTATTTCGGGGTTTTGAGAGATATTTCAAAGCTTCCTCAGTGCACTGGGAATCACCTGGCCTATTTTTGGCACCCAGAGCAGACTGCTGGCAACTGCTTCCCACTTGGAGCTCACTGGGTGTGGGTCAGTTGGGCCTGCAGGGACTCCATTGGTCCTCTGGTGATTTCAGACACAGGCTGTGGTTTTACTGCCTAGGAGCAAAGTTCTAAGGTTCCCTGTGCACTGGAATTCAACCTGTATGCCCGGCCAGGACATTGGACTGGATTCTGGGCGTTGCTTGATACTTGGAATTCACTGGACATGGCCTGGTTAGGCCCATGGGTACCTCCTGTGCATCTTAGGGTGATTTCAGTTGCAGGGCATGGTCTTAACACCTGGGAGCAATGTTTCAAGGTTTCCCTGTGCACAGGGATTCAACCCATGAGTGTGGTCTGAGCCCCGGACTGGATTCTGGGTCCTGTTTGCTCTTTGGAGTACAATAGGCATGGCCAGTTGGGCCCGCAGGTACTTACCATGCATCTTAGGGTGATGTCAGATGCAGGGTGTGGTCTTACCACAAAGTTCCAAGGTTTCCCCTTGCGTTGGGATTCAACCTGCGCTTGTGCATTCAGCGCTCAAGAGTGATCATGTGATTCTTATCTTTGGCTCTATTGATAAGATGTAGTACATTTCTTGATTTGTGTATGTTGAAACATCCCTGCATTCCTGGAAGTAATCCTGCTTGGTTGTGGTGTGTAATCTTTCTGATGATTCACTGCATTCTTTTTTGTAATATCTTATTGAGGATTTTTGCATCCAGGTTCACTAGGGTTCTTATCATGAATGAGTGTTGGATATTAACAAAAGCTTTTCCTGTATCTATTGTAGTGATAATATGATTCTTTTTTTATTTAAAGAGAAAAAAACACAAAAAAGGTAGAAATATTACAGAATTTCAAGAAAAGAAGATAAATAGTAAGAAATAACTAGTTGGTACATTACACATTGTTCTTTTAGAAATAGTTATTCAAGTTACAGGATTAAAGCACACAAAGTAAGCACTAAAGCAGTGAGAGTGCAAACAGATCTGTTCAACAATACAACAAGAACCTAGAAATATGGTCATCAATCCCACACATCTAAACATACATGCAGCTATATTTTTTATAGCGCTTCCTATTTCCTCTTTTTTTACAATAGCAATTACATATTTTTAAATTTTTATTTAAAGAGAACAGAAAATATCAATACAGAGAAAAGGGTAGCAACAATACAGAATTCTAAAAGAAAGAAAGAAAAATGAGAAAGAGAAAAAGCCCCACTAAGAAATCAGTAATTTGTAAATTATGTTATGTCATCTTGGATGTAGTTGTTCAAGTTACAAAGTTAAAGGGTACATAGTAAATATTCAAAGAGTCAGACTACAAACAGTTTTGCTCAAAGATCCAACAAAGATTCAGCAATATGGTCATCTATTTTACACACTCAAACATACATGCAGTTATATCCCCAACAGCATTCTCTTTTCCTCCCTTTTTTACAATAGCAGTTACACATTTTGATTTAATTACACTTGTAGATCTTATTTACTTTTTACACTAGAGACACAATATGATATTTATAAATATGATTCTTATTTATTTCACTAATGAGGATAGTCTCAAGTTGTCTCCATTTGCCTACAAAGGCCTCAAGATCATCATTTTTTATAGCTGAGTCACATTCCATTGTATAAAAATGCCACATCTTTTTTATCCACTCTGCAGTTGATGGGCATCTTGGCCGTTTTCAGGATTTAGCTATCACAAATTGTGCAGCTATGAACAGGGGTGCACATATATCACTGTGATATGAACTTTTCATTTCTTTGGGGAAAACACCCAGGAGGGGGTTAGCTGGATTGAATGGGTCTTCCAATCCTCATCTTCTGAGAATTCTCCATATGAATTTCCATAATGGTTGCACCAGTCTACATTCCCACAAACAGCGAAGCAGTGTTCCTTTTTCTCTGCAGCCTCGCCAATATTTTTTATCAGTTGTTTTCTTGATGGCAGCTATTCTTTCTGGAGTAAGGTAGAATCTCAAATCTGTTTTAATTTGCATTTCTCGAATGACCAGTGATGGCAAACATATCTTCATGTATTTATTTGCCATTTGTATATCTTTCTGTGAGAACTGTGTGTTCATCTCAGATGCCCATTTTTGGAGAGGGTCTTTGAATTTGGGGGGATTGATGTTTTTCAATACTTTATATATTCTGGACACAAGTCCTTTGTCAGATGGGTTGCTGGTTAAAATTTTTTCCCACTCTGTTGGTTTTCTTTTCACTCTGTTGGTGATTTCCTTTGAAGTGCAGAAACTTTTCAATAATGTGACATCCCATTTGTTGATTCTTTGAAGTGTTGCCCATGCAGTTTGCATTTGGTTCATGAATTCTCTGCCTACCCCTATGTCTCCAAGACTTCTACCTACATTGTCTTCCAGTAGATTTAGTGTTTCTGTTTTAATATTGAGGTCTTTGATGCATTTAGACTTTAGTTTTGTGCATGGTGTTATGCATGGATCTAGTTTCACTCTTCGGCATGTGGTGAGCCAATTTTTCCAACACCATTTATTAAACAGACTATCCTTCTTCCAGTGGACATATTTAGCCCCCTTGTCAAATATTAGGTGGCTGAGTGTCTTTGCAGTTGTGCTTGCATCTTCTAATCTGTTCCATTGATCCTCAAGTCTATTTCTTTGCCAGTACCAAGCTGATTTTATCACTGTGGCTTTATAGCCCTGTTTCAACTCAGGAATTGAGATGCCTCCTGCCTTGCTTTGTTGCCTAGAATTGCCTTTGCTATTCTAGGTTTCTTTTGTTTCTAAATGAATTTTAGTAGTGTGTTCTCTAGTTCTGTGAGGTATGTCAATGGTATTTTGATTGGGATTGCATTAAACCACCTTTGGGAGTATGGCCATTTTCACAATGCTGGTTCTTCCTAACCAAGAGCAAGGAATGTCTGTCCATTTTCTAACATCTTCTTCAATCTCCTTTTTCAGCTTAGTATAATTTTCAGCACTTAGGTTTTTACATTTTTAGTTGGGTTGATTCCTAAATATTTCATTTTTTTAGATGTTATTGTAAAGGGCGATATTTCCATAATTTCTCTCTCAGTGAGTTTTTTGTTTGTGTAAGGGCATGCTATTGATTTTTGAGCATTGACTTTGTATACAGCTACAGTACTGAACTTGTTTATTACCTCTAGCAGTCTTAGTTTTTTGGTCTTCTATATAGAGTATCATGTCATG